>CM062292.1:395603398-395819790 GCA_031216915.1 Pictodentalium vernedei | reverse complement strand
CTTTCGTGTAGTCGGTCGGTTCGAACCCTGCCTCCCGCACTTATCTTTCCTCCTGTTACTTTTGAGGGCTCGTCCGATCCTCAGGAGTAGGTGGCACTGCGGGTGTTTCGGCCACTCTGAGGGAGGAACCTGGGTGAGATTCACATGTGGTGGATCTCAAAAGAGGTGTTTCGGTCGCTCTGAGGGAGGAACCTGGGTGAGATTCCACATGTGGTGGATCTCAAAAGAAGGGGAGAGTAGTGTAGGGTATAAAGGCCATTTACCAATCCAGCCTGGTTGGTCCGGATCTCTTAGTCTCGTGGGAAATCGGTCGCTTTGTGTGCGAGATGTTGTATACCCAATGAAAGTGTCAATGACACTGTACTTAACTGTGTGTTGTGTTTGATGAAAGGATAATGTTCAGTGTTTATGAGAGGATTATGAAACAAGTGTTTGACCACCGAGGAGGTATTAGTCCCCTACAGCGCTTTTGTGACATTAGGTGTTTTTGTCACAGAAGACACCAGAGTATATAAGCATCTTGGATTTTGAAAAAAAAAATATTGAGCGTGCATAATCCCCTTACAACCCTTTATCCATGTACCATATATGAAAGGCATAGCTTGAACCATGTTGGAGGGAGGGGTGGTAACATAAAATAGAGAAAAAAGCTTAAAAAACACAACAAAAATGGCTGCCATTCTGCCATCTTGTATTTTGAAAAAATAAATATTGACTGTGCATCATCCCCTCAGAACCATTTATCCATGAACCAAATATGAAAGGTGTAGCTTGAAGCATATTAGAGGGAGAGGTGGTAACATAAAAACAGACAGACAGACAGACGGACAGACAGACAGACAGACAGATGTTAGATTTTGAAAAAAAATAATTGAGCGTGCATAATCCCCTCACAACCCCTTTATCCATGTACCATATATGAAAAGTGCAGCTTGAACCATGTTGGAGGGAGCAGTGGTAACATAAAAATAGAGAAAAAAGGCTTAAAAAACACAACAGAAATGGTTGCCATGGCGCCATCTTGAATTTTGGAAAAAAAATATTGAACATGCAACATCCCATTACAACCCTCTATCCATGTGCCAGATATAAAAAGTGTAGCTTGAACCATGTTGGAGTGAGGGGTGGTAACATAAAATAGAGAAAAAAGCTTAAAAAACACAACAAAATGGCCGCCATGCCGCCATCTTGGATTTTGAAAAAAAAATATTGAGCGTGCATCATCCCCCTCCCAACCCTCTATCCATGTGCCAAATATGCAAAGTGTAGCTTGAACCATGTTGGTGGGAGGGGTGGTAAGATGAAAATAGAGAAAAAAATGTTAAAAAACACAACAAAAATGGCCGCCATTGTGCCATCTTAGATTTTGAAAAAAAATTTTGGAGCGTACATCATCCCCTCAGAACCATTTATCCATGTACCAATTATGAAAGGTGTAGCTTAAAGCATGTTGGAGGGAGAGGTGGTAACATAAAAAAACAGACAGACAGACAGACAGACAGACAGATGGATGGACGGACAGACGGACGGACAAATTTTTGAAAAAAAATATTGAACGTGCAACACCCCATTACAACCCTCTATCCATGTGCCAGATATAAAAAGTGTAGCTTGAACCATGTTGGAGTGAGGGGTGGTAACATAAAATAGAGAAAAAAGCTTAAAAAACACAACAAAAATGGCCGCCATGCCGCCATCTTGGATTTTGAAAAAAAAAAATATTGAACGTGCATCATCCCGTCCCAACCCTCTATCCATGTGCCAAATATGCAAAGTGTAGCTTGAACCATGTTGGTGGGAGGGGTGGTAACATGAAAATAGAGAAAAAATAGGCCGATGAAATCGTCAGATGTGTACCCATACGCGCAACTAATAGAAAGCTGTATGACGGAGGGCCACCACGGATGCTGACATTATGTACACCATACAAGGTATGGGTACATACAGAAATGGATTGGAGGAGTGTCTAATTTGATGGATAAAGGGTTAATATCTCCGGATCAAATTATCAGATTTACATAAAAAACTATACAGCACAGCACATCAGTAACCTGAATAAATATATAAAGAAACATGACAATCGGATTGATCTTTTTTGAGTTATCTCATGCCAAAGGGATTGGAGGAATTTTCAATTTGAAGGATAAAGGGTTAATATCTCCGGATCAAATTATCAGATTAACACCAAAAACTATACAGCTTGGCACATCAGTAACCTGAACACAAATATAAAGTAACTTGACAATCCAAGCAATATTTTTCAAGTTATCGAATGCCAAAGGGATCGGAGGAATTTTCAATTTGAAGGCTAAAGGGTTAATATCTCAGGATCAAAATAACAGATTTACACCAAAAACTATACAGCTCGCCACATCAGTAACCTGAACACAAATATAAAGTAACTTGACAATCCAAGTAATATTTTTCAAGTTATTGAATGCCAAAGGGATTGGAGGAATTTTCAATTTGAAGGATAAAGGGTTAATATCTCGGGATCAAATCATCAGATTTACACCAAAAACTATACAGCTCGGCACATCAGTAACCTGAACACAAATATAAAGTAACTTGACAATCCAGGCAATATTTTTCAAGTTATTGAATACCAAAGGGATTGGAGGAATTTTAAATTTGAAGGATAAAGGGTTAATATCTCAGGATCAAATTATCCGATTTACACCAAAAACTATACAGCTCAGCACATCGGTAACCTGAACACAAATATAAAGTAACTTGACAATCCAAGCAATATTTTTCAAGTTATTGAATGCCAAAGGGATTGGAGAAATTTTAAATTTGAAGGATAAAGGGTTAATATCTCAGGATCAAAATAACAGATTTACACCAAAAACTATACAGCTCAGTACATCAGTAACCTTAACACAAATATAAACTAACTTGACAATCCAAGCAATATTTTTCAAGTTATCGAATGCCAAAGGGATTGGAGGAATTTTCAATTTGAAGGATAAAGGGTTAATATCTCAGGATCAAATTATCTGATTTACACCAAAAACTATACAGCTCAGCACATCAGTAACCTGAACACAAATATAAAGTAACTTGACAATCCAAGCAATATTTTTCAAGTTATCGAATGGCAAAGAAATGGATACGGACGCTGGACGGACAGACGGACGGACGGACAGATGGATGGACAGACAAAGGATGGACGAACGACGGATGGTCACCCCGGATGCCGGCATTATGAGTACCATACATAGTATGGGTACACATAAAAAAGCTTAAAAAACACAACAAAAATGGCCGCCATTCCGCCATCTTGGATTTTGAAAAAAAAATTTTGAGCGTGCATCATCCCCTCAGAACCATTAATCCATGTACCAAATATGAAATGTGTAGCTTAAAGCATGTTGGAGGGAGAGGTGGTAACATAAATGAAAGTGTCAATGACACTGTAGCTCAACTTGTCAAGACAAAGACATGTACATGTATAGTATGTGACACAGCAATGACAAACATCTAGGTAATGACCTGATAACAAAGGTACATATAAAGTATTGTAACGGTCTGTACATAAATACTGACCGTTGCCTGTAACAAATGTATAGGTAAAGTATTGTAAAGGTTGGTGACAGTCAGATGCTGAACTAGAAAAAATCTTTAAGTCCCAGAGTGGGTCTGACTGAACCCCAAAATATTTGTTCTCATAGCACAATGATAACAAAGGCACCCCAAAACACACTCGTTCCTGTCCCAAGATGAAAACAAAAGTACTCAAGAAGTTTTGTGAAGATCAGTTCATAAATACGAGCTGTATAGAACTTGTGACAAAAAACTGATTGGACCTAATTTCGGTACAAAATGGCCACTGGCAGCCATCTTGAATTTTGGACCGTACCCAGAAACACTCATTCTCATCCCAAGGAGATAACAAAGGTACCCAAGAAGTTTTGTGAAGATCGGTTCATAAATACAGCCTCTACCCTGAGCCGTATTGACATGTGTGCTTACATTGTTTAAGTAGCACTGAATAAATCAAAGTTCATCTAATTTGCATAATTTCTGTGATGTATTCCATGTTACTAAACATTCATACAAAAATTTATTAAAATCAGAACTTTCATACAAAAGTTCTATACAAAAGACTGATTGCACTAATTTTGGTACAAAATGGCTGCTGGTGGCCATCTTGAATTTTGGACCACACCCAAAAACACTCGCTCTCATCCCACGGTGATAACAAAGGTACCCAAGAAGTTTCGTAAAGATTGGTTCATAAATATGGCCTCTAGTCTGAGCTGTATAGAAGTTGTGTACAAAAAACTGATTAGACCTAATTTCGGTACAAAATAGCCACTAGCAGCCATCTTGAATTTTAGACCGCACCCAGAAACACTCGTTCTCGTCCCAAGGTGATAACAAAGGTACCCAAGACATTTCGTGAAGATCAGTTCATAAATACAGACTCTAGTCTGAGCCGTATTGACATGTGTACTTACTGTGTGTAAGTCGCACTGAAAAAATCAAAGTTCATCTAATTTGCATAATTTCTGCACGAGAAAAAAACCCGTATTATATGTGATGTATCCCATGGTACTAAACATTCACACAAAAAATTATTCAAATCAGGGCTTTCATATGGAAGTTCTGTGCAAAAATCTGATTGCACCTAATTTTGTACAAAATGGCTGCCATCGGCCATCTTGAATTTTGGACCGGACCCCAAAACACTCGTTCTCGTCCCACGGTGATACCAAAGGTACCCAAGAAGTTTCGTAAAGATCGGTTCATAAATACGGCCTCTAGCCCGAGCCGTATTGGCATTTGCACTTACAGTGCTGAAAGTAACCCCAAAAAACATCAAAATTAGTCTAATTTGCACAATTTACGTACGAGAAAAAAACCCGTATTATATGTGATGTATCCCATGGTACTAAACATTCATACAAAAAATTATTCAAATCAGAGCTTTCATATGGAAGTTCTGTACAAAAAACAGATTTCTGCATCGTCGGTACAAAATGGCAGCTGGCAGCCATCTTGAATTTCGGACCGCACCCAAAAACACTCGTTCTCGTCCCACAGTCATAACAAAGGTACCCAAGAAGTTTCGTAAAGATCGGTTCATAAATACGGCCTCTAGCCCGAGCCATAGCAGCTTGGCACTTACAGCTCTGAAAATAACACGAAATAAATCAAAGTCAGTCTAATTTGCATAATTTACGCACGAGAAAAAAACCCGTATTATATGTGATGTATCCCATGGTACTAAACATTTATACAAAACTTTATTCAAATCAGAACTTTCATACAGAAGTTCTGTACAAAAAACTGATTTTTGCATCATCGGTACAAAATGGCCACTGGCAGCCATCTTGAATTTCGGACCACACCTAAAAACACTCGTTCCCATCCCAGGGTCATAACAAAGGTACACAAGAAGTTTCGTAAAGATCGGTTCATAAATACGACCTCTAGCCCGAGCCATAGCCAATTGTTGACGTACGGACAGACGGACAGACGGCCAGACGGACGACGGGCCATGACAATAGCTCAAATTTGACTTCGTCAAAGTTGAGCTAAAAACAGACGGACGGACGGAGTGCAATCCTATAGTCCCCTTACGGTTCCCGTAGGGTACTAATAAGACAAGAATTGTTAAAATTGGGAATATGTTAATTTCTGTTCCCTGTATGCTATGCTTTTAAAAAATATAATATGAAGTGTACGCTGTACTAAAGGGCAGAGGGGTGGGTTAATATGACCTCACAGTTAATGTATGTGGACTTCACTGTTAATATATGTCAACAAAAGTTACCAAGTTACAGTGAAATTATTCCAAAACGAGTCATCCTATCAAGTTACACTGAAATCCGTTTATAAATATGGCCTGTAGACTGTGATAAAGGTTTTCGGGCTTCGGGCCCCTGGAGCCGTCAGTTTCCTAATTGAGTCCAAAGGGGACGTTGTCATCTAGACATTATATCAAGTCAAACTTTTGGGCTTCAGGCCTGTGTAGCCATGATGGTTGACCGATTACTACTGAAAGGAGACGTCCTCCTCTCAGTCAGTCATTCTACTGATGATCGTGACCAAAAGAAGACATCATCTTGGTATCATCTGGAGTGATCCTACGAAGTTACAATGAAATCCCTTCATAAATATGACCTGTAGACTGTGCTCAAGGTTTTCAGGCTTCAGGCCCCTGTAGCCATCACAGTTGCCCAATCGTGTCCAAAAGGGGACGTTCTCATATAGACATTGTATGAAGTCAACCTACCAAGTTACAATGAAATCCCTTCATAAATATGATCTGTAGACTGTGCTAGAGGTTTTCAGGCAGCCATCATGGTTGAATGATCGCAACCAAAAGGGAAATTCTCATCTGGAGTGATCCTACGAAGTTACAATGAAATCCCTTCATAAATATGACCTGTAGACTGTGCTCAAGTTTTTCGGGCACTTGTAGCCGTCACAGTTGACCAATCACAAGCAAAAGGGGATGTCATCATCTAGGCATTGTATGGAGTCAACCTAGCAAATTACAATGAAATCCTTCAATAAATACGGCCTATAGACTATGGTAAAGATTTTGGGGCTGAATGACCACGATCAAAATGGGACGTTCTCATCTAGACATTATATGAAGTTAACCTACCAGGTTACAATGGTTCATAAATATGACCTGTAGACTGTGCTAAAGGTTTTCGGTCTTCGGACTCGAGCAGCCATCATGGTTGAATGGTCGCAACCAAAAGGGGACATTCTCATCTGGGCATCATCTGGAGTGATCCTACGAAGTTACAGTGAAATCACTTCATAAATATGACCTGTAGACTGCGCTCAGGGTTTTCGGGCTTCAGGCCCCTGTAGCCATCACAGTTGGCCAATCACGACCAAAAGGGAATGTCATCATCTAGGCATTGTATGGAGTCAACCTAACAAGTTACAATGAAATCCTTACATAAATACTACCTATAGACTATGCTAAAGGTTTTTGGGCTCGGGCAGCCATCAAGGCTGAATGATCGCGACCAAAAGGGGACGTTCTCATCTAGACATTATTTGGAGTCATCCTACCAAGTTACAATGAAATCCCTTCATAAATACGACCTGTAAACTGTGCTGAAGGTTTTTGGGCTTCAGGCCCCTGCAGCCGTCACAGCTGTCCAATCACGCCAAAAAGGGGGCGTTCTCATCTAGACATTATATAAAGTCAACCTACCAAGTTACAATGAAATCCCTCCATAAATATGACCTGTAGACTGTGTTAAAGGTTTTTGAGTTTTGGGCTCGGCAGTGGTCACGGTTGACAGAATCAGACAGATCGCGACCAAATGGGGAAGTTCTAATCTAGACATCATCCGGAGTCATCCTACAAAGTTACAACGAAATCCCTCCATATTAAATATGACCTTCAGACTGTGCTAAAAGTTTTTGGGTTTCGGGCTTGGGCAGCCATCATGGTTGACAGATCATGACCAAAACGGGACGTTCTGATATAGGCATTATATAGAGGCATCCTACCAAGTTACAATGAAATCCCTTTATAAATACGACCTGTAGACTGTGCTAATCGTTTGGGGGTTTTGGGCTCGGGCAGCCATACCAGGTGAGTGATCGCGACCAAAAGGAGACTTTCTCATCTAGACATGACCCCAAACCTGCATATGAAATTTAACTAACAGACTTCTGCATGTGTGATGGCAATAGATTATCTTGACTTTCTCAAGTTAAGCTGAAAATGATAGCATTCTGACTGGTGGATCTAAAGATTTTTGAAGAAATTTCCGCATATTGCACCGAGTTAAAACTTGGGCTCCCAAAGGGAGCTGGGCTAGCATTTTAGTGAGGCTTTTTATCAGCCCGAACCCTGTAAACATCCCTGTAACCAATTTTACAGGGCCGGAAAACCAACCGTGTGAACATTCCACCACAATACTTAACTGGTAGACGGCTAAATTATTTTTACTCTGCATGTACATTACATATGAAAGAATTCTGGACATTGGAGGTCCTGTTGAACAAAAGTTTTCAATTGTTTCAGTTTACTGCCCCATCCCATATTTTTGCACAATGGCTAATCATGGCCACAACACAAGTATCAACTCAAGTCCAGGGGTGAGTGTTAGTTAGTCCATGTTGCCCATTTTAGAGAGGATTTGCACTCCCAAGCATTGGTGAGTGGGTCCTATTTTACCAGTAAAACAAAGCCAGCTCACCGCAGTGCTTCACTTCCCGGTGTTTCCGTGGGGAAAATACATCTCTCATTTGACAGGTCTAAGAATGTGATTGTGAAGTATAGCTTTGTGTAAATTTCATAGCCGGAAAACAAATTGGTTACAAACTTTAAAAAAATTTGCATTCGCCTATAAATACGTATTGAAATTGAGGGCAAAATATGACATTATTATATTCCGAGTTTCTAGTGAGGTGTACAAATATTTATGTTATTACAGACAACTCTATGATGAGCTAGCTCGGCTGTAGGCCCAAGAACACAAATATCTGTATGGAAATAGCAGGCAGACTAATTTAATAACATTTTTATTATGCTTCTGTCAGTTTCTGTTGGATACTTTACAAGAAATATGTGAAAATTTCTCTGTAAACTTCACTTGGAAGATCTGTTAACAAGGATTCAGCAATAAAATTATTAAACCCGCCTGTGTATAGAAAAAAAACACCTGCGTGAGGACTTTTACAGGTTTTTTTTCCAGCCCTGTTAAATTTCTAGAATGCAAGCCCAGAGGAAGCCCAAATATTAACCCACAGACTTGATTTGAACAAACTTGAATCTTATCCCCCTTGAGATGTTGTATACCAAATATGAAAGCATTCTGACTGGTGGATCTGAAGAAGATTTTTCAAGAAATTTCATCATATTGTACTGTTAAAATTTGGGCCCCCACAGAGGGCCTAAATATTAATCCAGGAACTCGATTTGAACAAACTTGAATCTGATCCCCTTAGAGAAGTTGTATACTAATATGAAACGATTCTGACTAGTGGTTCTGAAGAGTTTTTTGAATTTTGGAAACAAATTTATGGGTGATATCTAGAGTAAAACCCCTTGGGAAAGCCCCCACCAACCCCCATGTGAGCTTGACAAATTTATTTGAACAAACTTGAATTGACATATGATAGGGAACATGCATACCAGATTTGGTTCAATTTGGTCGAGTAGTTTGTGAGAAGTTGATCATGTAAAGTTAATGTCAGACGGCAATGGATGGACAAATGGATGGAAAGTGAAAACTCCTCTTGAGCTTTGCTCAGGTGAGCTAAAAAAAAACAATGAAAATTGAATTTAATATTTATTTATTCATTGGTGATTAAGGCCACATACTTTTGCACAATGGCTAATCATGACAACATGGAGGTAATAATGTCAACGTCAGTCAAATCGTTTTTACCCCATGTTGCCTATTTTAGAGGACTTGCACCCCAAGCATTAGTGGGGCCTATTTTACCAGTAAAATGGAGCTTGTTTACCACAGTAAACAAGCACTGTTCACTTCCTGGGATTCCTGAGGGGGTAATATTGAATGTAGATTTTTTGTGAATAGCGCTGGACGGTTTTGGCCCTTACATATCTAAATGGTTATGGTTATTTTCAGTATTTACGGCTATATCATAGATGCAACATTGGTATGAAGTTAAGTTTAACCAATGATTTAAACCTATGATCCTCACGTTAGAGCACTTCCTCCTCAGTTCTGGATCCTATTTTACCATTAAAGTAGAAGTTGTATTACCACAGTAAGCAAGCACTGCTCCACTTCCCCAGCCTTTCATGGGAATGCAACAGATGGTAAAAATGAAACAATTCAAGTACATAATGGGAAATAACTCTGGACAAAAATACTCTGAATAACTCTTGCATTGAATATGGGACAAGAAACTGATAAGACACACTTGCATGGAATACGATATCATTCCAGCAAGTATTTTAAAAGCTGTTGTATTTAAATACTTGTTGGTCACAGACCAACTGAATGGCCTATTTTACCACACACATAGCTGCTTGTCACTGCTAAAAAAAATCACAGCTTTTATATAAACATTTTGACCAAAATAAGCCAAGCATTCACCAAAATATATTTTTCGTGGACCTTCCATGATTTTTCCCCAGTGAAGTCTGGTTTTCAAACACCTCCAAGAACCTGTAGGAACCCTGGGTATTTGTACACAAAATACAGTAATTTTAACACTTTATCTAACTAATCAGCCGCAGCTGCCCACGAAATGTTGAAATTAAACAGATGAAAAAAATGTACTTTTAAAAAATTTAACATACCATATCATGTGACCCCTCGCTGGAATCAGTTTGTCAAACTCATTCCAATGAGGAGTCACATGATATGCCTTTAAATTTTTTTGTAAAAAATTGAGAAAAAAAAACAAAAGGATTCAGCAATAAAATTATTAAACCTGCTTGTGTATAGAAAAAAAACACCTGCGTGAGGACTTTTACAGGTTTTTTTTCCAGCCCTGTTAAATTTCTAGAATGCAAGCCCAGAGGAAGCCCAAATATTAACCCAGGGACTTGATTTGAACAAACTTGAATCTTATCCCCCTTGAGATGTTGTATACCAAATATGAAAGCATTCTGACTGGTGGATCTGAAGAAGATTTTTCAAGAAATTTCATCATATTGTACTGTTAAAATTTGGGCCCCCACAGAGGGCCTAAATATTAACCCAGGAACTCGATTTGAACAAACTTGAATCTGATTCCCTTAGAGAAGTTGTATACTAATATGAAACGATTCTGACTAGTGGTTCTGAAGAAGATTTTGTTGAATTTTGGAAACAAATTTATGGGTGATATCTAGAGTAAAACCCCTTGGGAAAGCCCCCACCAACCCCCATGTGTGCTTGACAAATTTATTTGAAAAAACTTGAATTGACATATGATAGGGAACATGCATACCAGATTTGGTTCAATTTGGTCGAGTAGTTTGTGAGAAGTTGATCATGTAAAGTTAATGTCAGACGGCAATGGACGGACAAATGGATGGAAAGTGAAAACTCCTCTTGAGCTTCGCTCAGGTGAGCTAAAAAAAAAACAATGAAAATTGAATTTAATATTTATTTATTCATTGGTGTTTAAGGCCACATACTTTTGCACAATGGCTAATCATGACAACATGGAGATAATGTCAACGTCAGTCAAATCGTTTTTACCCCATGTTGCCTATTTTAGAGGACTTGCACCCCAAGCATTAGTGGGGCCTATTTTACCAGTAAAATGGAGCTTGTTTACCACAGTAAACAAGCATTGTTCACTTCCTGGGGTTCCTATGGGGGTAATATTGAATCTTAGATTTTTTGTGAATAGCGCTGGACGGTTTTGGCCCTTACATATCTAAATGGTTATGGTTTTTTTCAGTATTTACGGCTATATCATAGATGCAACATTGGTATGAAGTTAAGTTTAACCAATGATTTATACCTATGATGCTCACGTTAGAGCACTTCCTCCTCAGTTCTGGATCCTATTTTACCATTAAAGTAGAAGTTGCATTACCACAGTAAGCAAGCACTGCTCCACTTCCCCAGCCTTTCATGGGAATGCAACAGATGGTAAAAATGAAACAATTCAAGTACATAATGGGAAATAACTCTGAACAAAAATACTCTGAATAACTCTTGCATTGAATATGGGACAAGAAACTGATAAGACACACTTGCATGGAATACGATATCATTCCAGCAAGTATTTTAAAAGCTGTTGTATTTAAATACTTGTTGGTCACAGACCAACTGATTGGCCTATTTTACCATACACATAGCTGCTTGTCACTGCTAAAAAAAATCACAGCTTTTATATAAACATTTTGACCAAAATAAGCCAAGCATTCACCAAAATATATTTTTCGTGGACCTTCCATGATTTTTCCCCAGTAAAGTCTGGTTTTCAAACACCTCCAAGAACCTGTAGGAACCCTGGGTATTTGTACACAAAATACAGTAATTTTAACACTTTATCTAACTAATCAGCCGCAGCTGCCCACGAAGTGTAAAAAATGTACTTTTAAAAAATTTAACATACCATATCATGTGACCCCTCGCTGGAATCAGTTTGTCAAACTCATTCCAATGAGGGGTCACATGATATGCCTTTAAATTTTTTTGTAAAAAATTGAGAAAAAAAAACAAAATTTAAAATACTAAATTTTGATATCGTCTCTCTTGGGATCAGGGTTAATGACTCCTTGTTCTCAATTTACAAATCTACAAACCATAAAAATATAGTCAGCAAAAGAAGCTTCCGAACACATTCCACTAATATCCACATTTGTTTAGCGTTCTCAAGACATGGAAATTAAAATTTTTTAGTAAATTTTGTTTCTTAACATACCTACCACAATTGTTTACAATTGGCTGTAACATAAGTGCAAGCCCTACTTCGGAACTAACTCAAGCTTTTAGAATCTTTTCCAAACGAGTTGGAAAAGTACTAGAGTGCAAAAGCACGAAAAAGATCGAAAAAAGGGTCGAGCGAGACCAGCGCTCGAAATTACAGGTACTCTCTCTGCACACCTCTTGCGTTTACCGAGCGCATGCGCAACAACCGTGACGTCAATTCCGTATTTCCGCCAACGAGAAGTTTGTGATTTAGCGGGGAGGCATCGATATCAAAGATATCCCCAAGGAGGGTGGGCCTCCGGTAAACAATTGTGGTAGGTATGTTAAGAAACAAAATTTACTAAAAAATTTTAATTTCTTTTCAACCTACTCACAATTGTTTACAATTGGCTGAATAAACAATAGGAGGAGGTGAATCACATAACCAATACCAACAAGAGTAGCAGAACGAAAGCAAGGATGGCAGAGAACAAAAACTAAAACCTGTAATGAAGAAAGAGAGAAGGCACCTGAAAAGAACAAGGCTGAGAGAAGCGCAACCTCGACAAAAACAATTTAACGAGGGTGCACCACAGCCTGAGCAGCCACGAGAGGGCCTAAAGAATAAAGGTCCTCAGATTGCTGCTGAAGGTGGCGGAGATAAAAGGAGGAGAAGGTAGAAGCATTCCTCCAGTAAGCCGCATTCATAACATCCCGGAGCGAAACAGAATTGGAGAACGCCCAGGATGTAGAAATGGCACGGACCTCGTGAGCATTAAGCCGGTTCGAAACAAGATCCGATGCAGACAAGCGAGAATAAGCCAGCTTGATTGCAAGACAGATCCACCTGGAAATAGAATGGGAAGAGATAGACTGCCGCTTAGGAATGAGAGACAGAAAAAATCTCTTCTGATCCCTCCTAATGAACTGAGTGCGAGTAATGTAAGTCTTGACCGCACGAACAGGACAAAGAAGAGGCCTCCGTCCATCTACAGCAGGGAGAGCCCGAATGCAGATGGGAGGAGGTACCGAATCGGGGAGTTGATTCTTAGCCAGAAAAGAGCAATCAGTAGTGAATGTGACACTGTTAGCCTCATTTCGGAAGAAGGCAGAATCAACAGATAGCGCATGAAGCTCACTGACTCGACGAGCAGAAGCAAACGCTAGAAGAAAAGCCGTCTTATAGGTGAGAAAACGCATGTCGGTCTCAGATAAAGGCTCGAAAGGCGCCCCCTCCAAACAGTGCAACACCCATGCCAAGTTCCACTTGGGTGTAAGACGCAAAACTCGAGGCCTCTTCAAAGAAAAGTGCCGAATAAGTTTGGAGAGGAAAAGATTACGACCGATACACTGCTTTCCCACATAAGAGAAAGTATCAGACAGCATAGACCGATAGCCCTTAATCGTAATAGGCTGGAGGCCCTTGGAGTCAAAAAGAAAAACCAGAAAATCCGCAATTTGAGCGATAGACGGATCACGGTAATTCACATTGTGATCTGAACACCAGCGGCAGAAAACCTTCCACTTGGCGGCATAAGTCATTCCAGTGGAAGGTCGCCGCGATGCAGAAATGCACTCCACTGATCGTCTCGAAAAACCTCTACGTCGGAGACTGGACCTGATAAAAGACAGGCGTGAAGGGACAGGCTCGCCAGGTTGTTGTGATACTTCCTGGGACGACCCTGTGAAAGAAGATCGCGACGTAGAGGTAGACGAATCGGTCGATCGGCCAATAGAGGCCGCAGCAGATTGATCCACACCCTCTGTGGAGACAGGGGTGTGATCAGAATGATCCTGCAACTGCAAGCACGAATCTTCGCTAAAACTTGAGGAAGAATCGGTGCAGGAGGAAAGGCATAGCCGACCCAGCCTGTCCAGTCCAGAGACAGAGCGTCTACTGCAAATGCCAGAGGATCTGGACAAGGGGAGACAAAAGTCTCTACCTGATGATTCCAGCGAGTAGCGAAAAGGTCGACCTGAGGACGACCCCACTGCTCGCAAATCGCCTGAAACACCGACCGATGTAGCATCCATTCGGTTGGAAGGACACTGTCGCGTCGGGACAGGGAGTCTGCTAGGACGTTGAGACGCCCGGGAATGTGTCGAATGGACACCCGAGCGTTCACATCCCGTGCCAACAGAAGAAGATCCCGAGACAGCCGATACATAGGAATCGAATGAGTGCCTCCCTGATTCCGTATGTAGGCCACTACTGTCGAATTGTCCGAAAGAAGTAGGACAACATGGTCCGACAGATGAGGGATCCAAAGCCGAAAACTCAACAGAAGAGCAAGGAGCTCCTTCTGGTTGATATGAAGGCCCACCTGCTCGCTGTCCCACTCTCCGTGAGTAGACAGACCGAGAGGGTCCAACGTCGCACCCCAGCCCCGATCGCTGGCATCCGCAGTAAGGATGCGATCGGCCAAAGGAAGATCCAACGGAACACCCTGTGTCAGCCAGGGAATATTTGCCCAAGGGCGGAGGTGACAAAGCAGAGACCGAGGAATAGCGAGTTCCAGGTCCAGCGGATCTACATTCGGACGCCAATGATCCAACAGGAAGTGTTGGAGAGGTCGGACAAACAAGCGACCGAGCGGAATGAGATCGGTCACCGAACCGCAAAGGCCCAGCATCCGAAGGAAAGTCCTGGCCGAGACCGAGGAAGATTGAAGCAGGTCCCGAGTCAAGGCGGAAAGAATCGTCGCCCGAGCCTGGGGAACCGACACTACATTGTGAAGAGTGTCGAAATCCATCCCCAAATGACGGAATCGCTGAGAAGGAAGAAGATCCGACTTCTCGCGATTGACTCTGAAACCCAGCGACGCTAGCAGGCAAAGAAACTGCCGGACATCGAACTCCAGAACAGCAGCATCGTGGTGCCGTTGGAGGATGTCGTCTAGGTAGGCGGACGAAGTCACCGCCGACTGAGTGCGATGGAAAGCAAGCACATGTGACATCAGACGGGTGAAGGCCCAAGGAGCCAGGTTCAAACCGAACGGGAGAGCTCTGAATTGAAAAACTCGATCCCGAAACGAGAACCGAAGGTATTTCCGTGACGCCAGATGAATGGGTACATGGAAGTAGGCATCCTTCAGGTCGATACTGGCCGCAAAATCGCCCTGATGAACTGAACGTCGAACCGACCGGAAAGTCTCCATACTGAAACGAGGAGCAATTATGTACTCGTTCAGGGTACTCAGATCGATGACAGGACGAAATTGGCCGTTTTTCTTCGGCACCAAGAAAAGTCTCGAGTAAAACCCCGGTGAAAGGGTGTTCCTGACCACCTCGATCGCCCCTTTGGTGAGGAGATTGTCGATCTCCTGCACCAGAAGGTCCGGACGCAGAGAATCTGAAGGGACCTGAGTCGGAAGGGGCACCCGAGATAAACTGGGGTGCCGATGGAAGGACAGTCGCAGACCGGAATGAATGACGTCGAGGACCCAAGAGTCTGACGTTATCTCTGTCCAACGGTCGTAAAACAGCGACAGCCTTCCTCCGACTGGAGGCGAATTGAGGTGAGAACCTTCACTTGCGGCCTCGACGAGGCCCCCGAGAGGAGAAACCACCTCGGGAAGTGACAGAGTCCTGAGACTTTCCAGCCTGAGGCTGCCAGCGGGCCTGGCCACGTCGGCGCTTCTTATGAGCAGAAGGAGCAGACGGAGCCGAAGGCGTAGCCGACGTCGCCGACGAGGCAGACGCAGCAGCACGCTTGGCGGGCCTGGAACGACCCCCACCCGCAGCAGCAGGTGGGTCAAGCTGTCTCAGCAAAAGCTGGTCCTTCGAATGACGAAGAACTTCGCCACGAACAGCTTCCACGGAACCATGGAACAACTGAGGTCCTACCAAAGAGGCAGACCTCAGAACAGCACGTTGCTCAGAAGGAAGGGATGGTAAAGAATCCAAAACCGCATCCCGGCGTGCCAGCTCCAAATTGGCCGTGTTACAGGCGTGAGCGTGAGTCAAGTTCATAAGAGCCTGTGACAAAACGCGAAAAGGCGCCTGAGCGTCATCAAACTCCCCTGGTGGAAAATATTCAGCCAGAGCAGCGACGACATGGTCCGCGAGAGATAACATACCCAGCATCTCTCGGGACAGGCCCACCATAGACTCAACTACCGACATCGGGAGAACTGCCGACTTAGGCTTAGTCAACCCGAGGGAAGAAGAATCCTCATCCACAGTAGTCATCCCTTGGAAGACTGGTGGAGAGACGGAATCGTAAACACGAAACCGCGATGGAGGCAGGAAGGCATCAGCTCTAGAAAAGAAGGAACCCTTGAGGGCCTTAGAACGCATTTTGGCGTCTAAGCCCTGGAAGGACTCAACCACCTGAGCCGATTGCAGAGGACGCAAAGCCCCGGAGCTAGAAGGCTCAACAGGGTTACGGCGCTCCACAGTGGACCGCGGCCGGACGGTCACAGAAGGCTGGTCGGAAGGTAGAACGTCCGGCAATAAGCCAAAGACGAAATCCAAAGCCTGCCCCAAGACTGACGAGGGGGGACCATCACCTTCAAGATACTCGTCATCCTCCGTAGCAGAGGAGACGTAGCCCAACTCGGGCTGACCAGCAGAAACCTCCTGTGAATACTGTGCAGTATCCAAGGGGCCAGGCGAGACATCTCGGCGACCGACCAAAGGAGGTTGTGCCTCAGGAGGCACAGGGAGGCCAACTTGAGGGTTGCCAGAAAGCAACCGGGTGAGCGCCAAAACGGCCTGGCGCAGGTCACCCTGAGAATCCGTCGCAGCAGAATCGCCCGACGGAGTGTCCTCCCAATGGACCCTTCTGGTAGAAGAACCCAAATCCTCAGAAGAGACCGACGGCGAACGTCGATCGGCAGACAGAATAGGAGCACGGTGAGAAGACACCGGAGGATAGTCCCGATTGTGACGCCCAGGAGCCATCACTGGCCTCTGCGAAACAGAAGGCCCTGCCTGCAAATCCTCGAAAGGGACCGACGGCGCACGTCGATCGGTAGCTGGACCTAGGACACGGTGAGAAGACACCGGAGGATTGTCCCAAGAATGACAGGAACCTGTCATTGACCTCTGCGCAGCAGACGGCCCCAACTGCCTATCCTCTGAGACCGACGGCAAGCATCGATCGACACCCAGACTCGGAACACAGTGAGGAATCACCGGAGGAAGGTTCCGAGAGTGACAGCTAACCGGGGCTGTCACTGACCGCTGCCGAACAGCAGGCCCTGGATGCCAACGTCCCAACACCATCCCGCTAGTCGGCACACTAGCAGGCGAAGGTGGAACAATAAACGATTCACTCGAGGGACGAGGAATCGCTGCCGAAGCGACCGGCCGGCTCAACCGACTAGGAGCAAACCTAGCCAGATGAGACGGAGCAGACAGCAAACCCGCACAGCCTCGCCGCGAGGCTGGGGGAGGCTGAGAACACACAGACACACCAGCAGATACAGCCTCGGTCCCCCGAGACTGTAGACCATCCCCAGAAGAGATGGAAGAGCCACCATCAGACAGAATAGGATCTGGAGTAGCAACCCCCTCAACAACGGTCGACGGTGTTGGAGGCAGATCGGAGAGGGTTACCGAGTTGACCTCGGAAAAGCTCTCAACGAAAACAGACGCCTCAATAGTGACATCCGAAGACAAAGAGACCGCGGTCTCCTCATCAGGTATCACAGAACAAACACCGTCAACAGTTGCAGAGGAGCTCGCCACAGAAGTCAGATCCGAATCCTGTGTGACAGAGTCACCACGTGCACCAGCAGAAATGTCTGCAACGGCACGGCTACCCTTACCCCGAGAACGAGGGGTTCTAGCTCTGGAAAGAACCACCTTGTTAACAGAAGCCCAAAATTTAGAGGACCAAACCCCACAGATACCACATGATTGGGCCTGAGTGCAATTGTTGCAAGTGACACATGTGGTATGGGAATCGTCCACATGTTTCACCTGCAAACAAGAGGTACAAGGAATAGTCTTAGGCATGATATAAATACAACAATCAAGCTTCCCGCCGACGGAAAACAGAACGAAGGTCGTGTTCACACGTGGGGGAAAGGCAAGATAAAGTGTGAAAAGCACAGCAATAATAATACAAATTAACATTAAATGAGAGTAATAATTTGGTAGCTTGAAAAAGGATACAATCCAGTAGCACACTAAAGACGATTAATAAGTTGTTCACGAAGAATTAATATCATAAACAGCACAGTCACAAAAATTTCCGACCATGAACAATGGCGGAAAATAAAGGAATTGACGTCACGGTTGTTGCGCATGCGCTCGGTAAACGCAAGAGGTGTGCAGAGAGAGTACCTGTAATTTCGAGCGCTGGTCTCGCTCGACCCTTTTTTCGATCTTTTTCGTGCTTTTGCACTCTAGTACTTTTCCAACTCGTTTGGAAAAGATTCTAAAAGCTTGAGTTAGTTCCGAAGTAGGGCTTGCACTTATGTTACAGCCAATTGTAAACAATTGTGAGTAGGTTGAAAAGAAATAAATAAGCTTTTATAATTGTATTGGTGATCATTACATATGTTGCTCAATGTATTTACATTCAGACATATCGACGCATGAGAACCATATGGTTCTATCTTCCAGTGGGAGATAGAACTTATTATTCTCACTCGACGATATGGTGGCAGATCCTAAAATTTAGAGAGAATTTGATTCTCATAAAGGTTTTTGCAAACTGTTGGGACACCCTCAGAATAATGAATAGCAGGATTCTCATTTGGATTCTCACAAAACAGAACAGAATTTAAGCCCTGGATGGGTCAATCATCTTTATTTCGCCTGAGGAGAGGTCTGATGTAGCACTTCCATTGATCCATGAAATTTTGAATTCACATAATAAAAAGTCTATCACATTTAGACAGCTACACAATTATTTTTGACTGGTACACAATATTTGCTAAAAATATATAATATACATATCTACAGTAAATCCATGAACACAGGTGTGAATCATTCACCTAACATGACTGGCAGAGATTGCTATCAATATATTATTCTGAACTTTAAATTTTAATTCTTGAATCCTAAATTCTCATCAGGGAAGAGGCAGGTCCAAGAAATCGTGATCAGCAGGGTTTGTACACTATTTTTAGAGACGAAATTCTGTGACTTTTCCAGAATCTCAACTGAATTTTCCCGCACTTTAATGAGATTTTGAGACAAATCTGAAAACAAAAGTGGAATTTTTTGAAGTATCCAGGGCATGCAAAAGTTCTCAATTTATTTATTATGTATTAAGGCTTAATGACACATTAACAGCCAAGGTGATATCGTGTCGGTGACAGTTTTTTGGGTGGAGGAAGCAGTACTCAGAGAGAACCACCAAGCAATGACAAGCAGCTGCCCCACACCCCAACATCGTAACTCTGCACTGCAGCGCAGGCAGGTTTAGACTGATTGAAGACGTGAGCATCATTGGCATGCAGTATGCCTTAGTACTTGGCATCAACGTGCCCACATGTGGACAACTGAGTTAAGGTATCACTGAACTAAATATTTGAATTAGATTTCCCAGCCTTGAAATGTTGCACTCAGAAATGATACAATCTCTAAAAATAAAACAGCCTTGGGAAAATGTTTCAATAAACATTTGAAACATTCTATTGAAATCTTGTATTATTGTTGTTGAATATTCCTGACAAAAAAAGGTTATTTGATGACTTTTGGACCTAAAAAATACAATTTACTTTTTGTGTGTTTTCGTAGGGAATTCCCTGAAATATATGTACACGTGACCGGTACTTCCCTTCCGTGTCATTTTTTCTCTCTTATTTGTTGCATGACCCCCCTGTTTTCAGGTCAGAAAAATTTGTCTGAAGGTCTATACTTAAAAGATATTTGAATGCCAAAATTAAATTTATGCAATATTTTTTTTTCGCCTGAACGTCATAATGCTGGCCTATGGGAAGATATTTAGTTCTGTGATATCTAAATAAGATTTTTTGCCTTCCAAACCAGATTCAATTATACTACCGGTACTCAAAGTTTGCTTAGCACCAAGTATATCGAACTACATGTTTTACGTTTTAGTTGCAATATGGTGATGAAAAGTGTCTATATTTTTTATTTAATTATATTTTTAATGATTTAAGTATAGAAATTAAGATTTATTTGTGTTGAACATTATTTTATAGCTTTTGAGTACGATAACCATGGAAAATGGATATTATTGGGAAAAGAAATAATTTTTCAAATTTGCCAAAAAGCTGACTCATGCTCCTAATCAGGTTCCTAGTGGTCCTTTGTGGGATGTTGTTTCATTCTTGGACCAGCATGGCACCAAGCTCCTGGACACTTCTTGGCTGGACTGCACGGGCTGAAATTGCAAGCTGCAACTCATTCCAGATATGTTCGATTGGATTGAGGTCAGGGGATCTTGCCGGCCAGTCAATACGCTCAATCCCCTTCCTCTGGCGGTACTCCCCCGACGAGTATGAGACCCATTACTGTTAATTAAGAGGACATCCAGGATCTCATCAATATACCTCTGTGCAGTCAATGTACCACGTACAAGTACACAGCGCTCTGTACGTCTATCCCTGATGATGCCGCCCCATGATTATCCCTCCACCCCAGCAGATATGCTCAAGCAATGTTGGCTGCATGGAATCACTCTCCTGGTCTACTCCATACCCTAGAACGCCTATCTGTGTGGTCTAGGCAGTAACTTGACTCATCTGTAGAAAGGATAGGTTGCCAATCTTCTCAGGTCCATCCAACATGGTCCATGGCCTATTCATATCATGCCTGGTGGTGGTTCTGGGACTGTGGAATGTGAATTCATGGTCTTCTCGATCGGACACCACCTTCGTGCAACCTTGCATGGATAGTCATGTTGATACATTTACCCCGGATCTTCAGCTGTGGATGTTGCCCTGTCTCTGCCACCACCAAGCCATCTTTCTGGTGTGCCATACTGCTGAAATCTTGCAAAGGCTCTGGTGATCACTGAATGGTGTACACCGAGGGCTTCACCAACCTGACGATGGGTAGCCCCTTGCTCCACCATCCCTACAGCCCGCCACATTTCTGCTTCAGACAAATATCCATTTTCCATGGTTATCGTATTCAAAAGCTAAACAATAATGTCGAAACACAAATAAAATCTTAATTTCTGTACTTAAATCATTAAAGATATAATTAAATAAATGAAAGTGTCAATGACACTGTAGCTCAACTTGTTAAGACATACATGTATTGTATGTGACACAGCAATGACAAACATCTTGGTAATGACCCGATAAGAAAGGTACATATAAAGTATTTTAACGGTATGTACATAAATACTGACCGTAGCCTGTAAAAAATGTATAGGAAAAGTATTGTAAAAGTGGACAACAGTCAGATGCTAAACTAGAAAAGAAATCTTTGAGTACCAGAGTGGGTCTGACTGAACCCCAAAATATTTGTTCTCATAGCACAGTGATAACAAAGGCACCCAAAATTACTCATTCCTGTCCCAAGGTGATAAGAAAGGTACCAAAGAAGTTTCATGAGGATCAGTTCATAAATACGGCCTCTAGCCTGAGCCGTGTAGAAGTTGTGTACAAAAAACTGATTGGACCCAATTTTGTTACAAAATGGCCACTGGCAGCCATCTTGAATTTTGAACCACACCAAGAAACACTCTTGTTCTCGTCCCAAGGTGATAATAGAGGTACCCAAGAAGTTTCGTTAAGCTTGGTTCATAAATACAGCCTCTAGTCCAAGCCATATTGATATGTGCACTTACTGTGTAGCACTGAATAATTCAAAGTTCATCTAATTTGCATAATTTCTGCACGAGAAAAAAACCCTGTATTATATGTGATGTTTTCCATGTTACTGAACATTCATTCAAAAATTTATTCAAAATAGAATCTTCATATAGAAGTTCTGTACCAAAAACTGATTGTACCTAATTTCAGTACAAAATGGCCACTGGCAGCCATCTTGAATTTTGGACCGCACCCCAAAACACTCGTTCTCGTCCCACGGTGATAACAAAGGTACTCAAGTTTTAAAAGATCGTTTCATAAATACGCCCTCTAGCCTGAGCCGTATTGAATTGTTGATGGACAGACAGATGACTGGCCATGGCATAACCTCAAATTTGACTTACATCAAAGTTACAATATTCCAACTAAAACAGAGGTAATTGGATATACTTGGTGCTTAGCAAACTTTG
Source organism: Pictodentalium vernedei (assembly GCA_031216915.1). Taxonomy (NCBI): domain Eukaryota; kingdom Metazoa; phylum Mollusca; class Scaphopoda; order Dentaliida; family Dentaliidae; genus Pictodentalium; species Pictodentalium vernedei. The sequence continues at coordinate 395,797,314 of CM062292.1, read as the reverse complement.
AGTAGTATATATTTGGTTAGATATCAAACTGCATTATGGGAAATATTTGCTGCTGAAAACTCTAACGTTTTGACATCAGTGTGCAGAGGGTTAATCATAGAATTTCTGCTGCCATGATCAACTATTATTAACACCGATATAAGCTGGTGAAGTTTTTCTATGTATTCTCTATTCCAATGTTCAATTTTGTGTAAAAGTGGAAGAGTTGGTAGGATCGTTGAAACTAAATCAGAACAACAGTCTAGAAAGAGAAATGTTTGAAGTTATGATTCCAAAAGCTTCTGCTGAGATGATATGTTTCAATTTCATCAATGCCAAAAATCTAATTTTTGAACTTGATGATGAGAGCAGGAACAAAGGAAGTGTTCTATCATTTCTTCAATAGTTTCACAAAGCAAGCAAATTAAGTTGGGAAGCATTCCACTGCCTTATGGACAGATGCAACTTCTTTGTAAGATGTGGGTACCTGTTAGTATCTACTTTCAGGATAGCTCTTCTTATATCTTGGATGTTACGTTTCACTGAAGTCCAGACATGATGTGCTTGACCAATTTTGACTGTGTTTGGATTTATGTATCTTAAAGTTAATGTAGTGAAAATTTTGTGCTTGATATTTTCCCAGTAAAAATTTATTTTCCTGTTTACTAATAGGAAGTACGGCCCTGTGAATCGCACATTTTTGGTTCAAATCAAACCTTAAATTGAATCATGTCTCTCATTCGAAATTGATTCAAATCCTGAATCAAATCAGTGACATCTTGAAAATGACCAATGGAAATTGGGGTGCTATAAACCCAATTTGTTCACCTATGATGGCTCAAGTCCTGATTGATAAGATAATTCAACTACATCATCAAGGCATGCCTTCGACGAAGGCATGCCTTGATGATATAGTTGGGAATATTACCCTGTAAGGATTACAGTTCATCATCGACATTGCTTGGAAACCTTAAAATTTGCATTTAACAGTGATCAGGATTAGTGATATTCAAATTAGCATGGCTGGTGGCATAAGTGAAGATACTATTTATGTTAATGTAGCGGAAGTTACACTCAGTCTTTTATTTCAAGATTATTTATGTACAATTTCCATCTGAACTATACATTTTTTGTGAGACGAAGATGACTGATACCAAGCTATATTCCTATAAAAAAAGATTAAAGAGGAAACGAACTGGGCAGCCAATTTCGAATTGAACCAAATATCTATTTGAAATCAAATCAAATCTCAAAGATTTGCAGGGCCCTGCCTCTAAAGATATTGTTAAACTAAACTGAATCAAATCTCGAAGCTTTGCAGGGTCCCAGCAGAAAGCATGAATATCCAAGTGCAGAGGCCGCAGGTTACTTTGTTACTAAGTCCATAGAGCAACACAAGGCATTCCACATGCCCTTCAAGCAATACCGATAGCATATGCTCCTCTCTTGAGTGTTGACATTCGTCAAGATGCAATAAATGTCTACCAATTTCAACAAAACAAATGAATACACATGCAGACAATTCAGTTAAACATCCTCTGCATACCCATTGAACATGTGCAATAATAAATTATTCAGTATTCTGTTATCCAACAATAAAAAACGCAACAATGCAGGAAGTTAGTAGAGGCTGTTTTTCTAAGACCAAAAAGGGGCATAACTGTGCTATGCAGAGATGAAACCACAATATGAAACCTGCAATGTGCAGATATCCTTTCCAACCGTACTGATCTATCACAATACCAAAGGACATCAAAATCCAACAAACAATGATTGAGTTATAATGCAAAGCGTCCATACTGAATGTTTTCTAAGTGCAACAAGGGCCATAACTCTGGTATGTATATGGGGATGAAGCTACAATAAGAGGATATCCTTTTCCCAATGCTGGTCTCTCACCATCCCAAAGGACATGAAGATCCACCCACCAATGACAGAATAATAATGCAAAATGGTCAGACCCAAAATTTTTGTGTAAACATGGGCCATAACTCTGGTAAGAATGCAGGAACAAAACCTGCAATTTGTGGATATTCCTTCCCAAAAGAGATCAAAATTTGACAACTAATGCCTGCATTATAATGCAAAACTTTACTACAAAATTTTTATAAGTTCTACAATGGCCATAACTCTTCAAATGTATGCATGGATGAAACCCGCAACATGTGGATATCCTGTCCTCAATGCTTGTCAGTGACCATACCAAAGGACATCAAAAGCCAAAAACTGATGGTTGATTCATAATGCAGAATGTTCATACAGAAAGTTTTCTAATAGACACAGGTGCCAGAACTCTAGTGTGTATGCACAAACAAAATCCAAAACATTTTGATATCCTTTCCTCAATCCTGGTCTCTTCATACTATCTTCATCCATCCATACCAAAGAACTCTAAAATATGGCATGCAATACTTGAACTATAATGCAAAATGTTCATACAAAGATACATAATTACAGACGGATGGAGCCCTGGACTATATACCCCTAAAACATCCAAAGGAGGTTGGGAGCATCATGAAGTGGAGTGGGGATCCCGAGCTCCACTTTATAAGTTCTGTAGTAACAATGTACATATGAAGCAGACAAACATACCCACTGAACAGAAAATGTAACAGGCAATTAATCTTTCATTTTTGTGGACTGATTTCATTGGTTTAACCCTTTACCCAACGCGGACGATATCAAAATTTATTTTAATTACTATTTTAATGAAAACGTCAATGACACTGTAGCTTAACTTGACGAAGTTCAACTTGCTAAGTTATAAGTGAAATGACAAAATTGAAGATCATTCATTTCAATGCTATTAGGTGAAACTTCAACATAACAGCATTGTGTGTGCATAACGTCATAGTAATCCATGCATTTTTAAATGTGAACTGTAAGGCTGGCTAAAGGAAGAATGCTGATAAACAAATACAATAAGTTCATAGGTCACTGTAAACAGCAATCTTTTTCACAGAAATGAATGCTAATCGATAGCTCTTATCTACATGTAGAGATTTCGCTCAATGAGCACACCAAGTTCAATGAAAGTGTCAATGACTCTGTAGCTTAACTTGTCTGTGTGTTGTGTTTGATGAAAAGGATAATGTTCAATGTTTATGAAAGGATTATGAAATAAGACAAGAATTGTGGTAATTGGGAATATGTTCATTCTTTTCCCCAGGATGCTATGTTTTTAATAACTAGAGTGATGTCATGCATGCAGCCCGACTGTCCCAAAAATGGCAATGCTCAGAAGCAAAATAGTCGGAGCCATTTTTTGTTAACAGTTTACCTAACGAATCTGCCATATCTGCACTCGTGATATGCAAAATTTGCTATTGTAATTTTATTTTTTCATTTCTCTACTTCAAAACATACCTCATGACCTACTAATGGAACAAACTTGATGAGCTTGTTCCAATAAGGAGTAATAAGCCATGGTTAGAAGTAAATAAAAAATGAAAGAATCTGATGTTTCAGAAAAATAATTTGTACTGTTGGCTTCAACTTGTGTTAGGTCAAGGATTAAAGATGCAGTACATAAAGAAATGTTGGGCTATTTTCTTTTTTGCATGTAATACCTCCCAATCCTTCAAAATGCATTTTGGGAATAATTGCCTAAGTGACATGTTTGTGTGTGTGTGTGTGTGTGTGTGGGGTGGGGTGGGGTGGGGGGGGAACCTTTTTTGAAACGTGGCCTGTATTACTAGCTGGAAAATACACATATCAACATTGGCTGAAATCAAATAATCCAAACTGGAGTTATCAGTCGGAAACCAACAGTTTACAGACAGATGGATGGACCGACAGATGAACAGATGACAGTCATGACTATAGCCCTGACTATAAACAGTCAGGCTAAAAATGCATTTTGTACCAAAGAAAAAATATTGCATGAATGGCCCTGGGTGAGGAGGAGATGGGGTGGGGGTGATGGGTGGGGGTGTGTTAGGGGAGTCCATTTTTTTTTCCACTTGTGGTAAATCCTTCAGAATGCATTTTGAGCAGAGAAAAAAAAAACCTAACTGGCACCATGGGGTTGGGGGTGGGTGGTGGTGTTTTTCTGGGGTTTTAACCACAAACTTCAACCAAAACTGTAAAAAAGCATTTTTGACGAAAGAAAAAAAAAGTGCCTAATTGGCCCCCCTGGGGGAGGTGGGGGGGGGGGGGGGGGGGAATTGCCATCTGGATTTTTAACCACAAACTTTAACCAAAGCTGTAAAAAAGCATGTTTGACAAAAGGAAAAAAGAGTTTCTGCATGCTATGACTGTAAATAGTTCAAAATGCATATTGGAGGAAATGTGTGTTTGTCTAGGTTTTGAACCAAAACTGTAAACAAACATTTTTGACGAAATAGAAAAAAAGTGCTTAATTGCCCCCCGGCAGAGGGGGGGAGGTGGGGGGGGGGGGGGGGAGGAGGGGTTACGTAAGTGTTTAAAAAAAGGTTCCGCATGTAGTGACTGTAAATAGTTCAAAATGCATATTGGAGAAAAGAAGAAAAAAAAGCCTAATTGGGGGGTGGGGGGGGGGGTGGGGGGGGGGGGGTTGGTGGTGTTTGTCTGGGTAAGCTACAATGAAATCCCTTCATAATTATGGCCTGTGGAATATTCTGAAGGTTTTCGGACTTCGGGCTTCTGTTGCCATCACAGTTGCCCAAAAGGGGACGTTCTCATCCAGACATTATAGGAAGTCAAGTTACAATGAAATCCCTCCATAAATATGACCTGTACACTGTGGTAAAGGTTTTTGGGCTTCGGGCCCATGTTGCCGTCACAGTCGCTCAAAAGGGAACATTCTCATCTGGGCATCATGTGGATTGATCGTACATAGTTAGAATGAAATCCCTTCATAAATATGACCTGTAGACTGTGCTGAAGGTTTTCGGGCTTCGGGCACCTGTAGCTGTCACAGTTGCCAATCACGTCCAAAAGGGGACTTTCTCATGTAGACATTATATGAAGTCAACCTATCAAGTTACAATGAAATCCCTTCATAAATACGACCTGTAGAGTGTGCTAAAGATTTTCAGGTTTTGGGCTCGGGCTGCCATACGGTTGACCGATCACGACCAAAAGGGAACGTTCTCATGTAGACATGACCTAAAACCTGCATATGAAATTTCGTGACAATCAGACAAGAACTACCGGGTATAGCCTGTACTTGAAGGTTGAATAAAAAACTTTAACCACAAACTTTAACAAAAACTCCAAATGTCAACTAAACAGGAAAAGAAAAAAAAACAAAAACACTTGAACCTTCAGTAAAAAACTTTAACCATAAACTTTAACCAAAACTCTAAATGTTAACAGACGGACAGACAAAAGTCATTACTATAGCCCTCACAGTCGGGCTAAAAATATGAGGTGTAGACTGTACTAAAGAACTGAAGGATGGGTTAATGTGGACCTCACGTTGATGTATGTGGTGGACCTCACAGTTAATGTATGTGGCCCTCACAGTTAACATATGTCAATGAAAGTTATGAAGTTACAGTGAAATTATTCCAAAATGAGTCATTCTATCAAGTTGCATTGAAATCCCTTCATAAATATGGCCTGTAGAATGTGCTAAATGTTTTTGGACGTCAGGCCTGTGTAGCCATCACAGTTGACCAATTGCAACTAAAAGGGGACATCCTCATCTCGACATTATACTGAGTCATTCTACTAAGTTACAATGAAATCCCTTTACAAATATGACCTGTAATGTTTTTAGTGTTTTGGGCTGAGGCAGCCATCATGGCTGAATGATCGCCACCAAAGGGTGACGTTCTCATCTGGGCATTATCTGGAGTGATCTATGAAGTAAAAATGGAAATCAATTCATAAATATGACCTGTAGACTGTGCTCAAGGTTTTCAGGCTTCGGGCCCTGTAGTCGTCACAGTTGACCAATCATGACCAAACGGGGATGTCATCATCTAGACATTATATGGAGTCAGCCTAACAAGTTACAATGAAATCCTTTCATAAATACGACCTATAGACTATGCTAAAGGTTCTGGGGTTTGGAGTTCGGGCAGCCATCAAGGCTGAATGATTGCAACCAAAAGGGGACGTTCTCATCTAGACAATATTTGGAGTCATCCTGTTAAGTTACAATGAAATCCCTTCATAAATATGACCTGTAGACAATGCTAAAGGTTTTCGGATTTTAAGCTCGGGCAGTCGTCATGGTTAACAGATCGCAACCAAATGGGAAGTTCTCATCTAGATATCATACAGAGTCATCCTACCAAGTTACAATGAAATTCCTCCATATTAAATATTACCTGCAGACTGTGCTAAAAGTTTTTGGGTTTCGGGCTTGGGGAGTGATCGCGGTTGACAGATCATGACCAAAAGGGGATGTTCTCATCTAGACATCATACAGAGGCATCCTTCCAAGTTTCAATGAAATCCCTTCCTAAATATGACCTGTAGACTGTGCTAATGGTTTTCGGCTCGAGCAGCTGTACACGTTGACCGATTGTGACCAAAAGGGGACATTATCATCGAGACATGCCCCCAAACCTGCATATGAAATTTTGTGACAATCAGACAAGAATTACGGGGTGTAGCTTGTGCTAAAGGAAAATGTGAACAGACTCACAGACTTCCGATTGCTCCCATCTAGAGATCACCCCAAATAAGCAAACCAGATTTGAAAGCAATCTGATCATAAATGTGCCCTGTAGGGTGAGCCAAAGGGAAATATTGAAATCTCACTAAGTTCAAAGGTCGTTTCCAGTGGCAACATTTATCAACGGAAATGGAAGAAAATCGATAGCTCCCATGTAGAGGACACCCCAAACAAGCATAACCAGTTTCAAAGTGATCCAATTATAAATTATAAATGTGTCTTGCATGGTGTGCCAAAGGGAAATATTGAGATCTGACTAAACTAAGTGCAAAGACCATTGCAGTGGCAGCATTTTTTAATGGAAATGGAAGAAATTTGATGGCTCCCATCTAGAGGTCACCCCAAAGAAGCACACCAAGTTTCAAAGTGATCCGATTTTAAATGTGCTCTGCGGAGTGTGCAAAAGGGAAATATCGGATCATAAGAGCATTAAGTTCATTGAAGGTCATTGCCAGCGGCAACATTTTGATGGAAATGGAAGAAAATCGATAGCACCCATCTAGAGGTAACCCCAAACAAGCATACTAAATTTCAAACCAATCTGATCATAAATGTGCCCTGTAGGGTGTGTCAAAGGGAAATATTGAGGTCTGACTAAGCTAAGTTCAAAGGCTGTTGCCAGCGACATTTTTTGACAGAAATGGAAGAAAATCAATAGCTCCCATCTAGAGGCCATCCCAAATAAGCATACCAGGTTTCAAAGCAATCCAATCATAAATGTGCCCTGTTGGGTGAGTCAAAGGGAATTTAGTTATTGGTGTTTAAGGTCACATACTTATGCACAATGGCTAATCGTGACCGTGACAGTTTTACGGGTGGAGGAAGCCGGAGTACCCGGAGAGAACCACCGAGCAACGACGAGCAGCTGTCAGCTCTCCAACATCGTAACTCTGAACTCTGCACCGCAGCACAGGCAGGGTTAGATTGGTTGAAGGCATGTGCACCATCGACGTGCAGTACGCCTCAGCACACAGCGTCATCGTGCCCCCATGTAGGCAATCGGGGTGAAGTGTCTTGCCCAAGGACACAACGCGGTTGCCGCAGGTGGGATTCGAACTGATGACCTCTCGGGTTGCAGCCTGCACCTCTACCAACTGAGCCACTGTGCCCCCGAGTCAAAGGGAAATATTGAGGTCTGACTAAACTAAGTTGAAAGGTTGTTGCCAGCCCTGTAGGTCATGTCAAAAAAGAATGTTCATGCACAAATGCAATCAATTCAAAGACTGTTGCTAACAGCAACAGTTTTTGATAGAAATGAAAAGAAAATCGATAGCTCCTATCTCTGATATGCTAAATAAGCATATGAAGTTTCAAAACAGCCCCATAATGAATGTGGCCTCTGAGGCATGCCAAAGGAAGATGTTAATGCACAAATGCTCTAAGTTTGAAGGTCATTGTTAATGGCAATGATCTGTTTCTCTTTTTCATGGAAATTCATAAATATACCCTTAGAAGGAGTAAAAGGGATAAGTTGCTGTGCAAATGTACTATGTTCAAAGGCTGGTGCTAATGACAATGATTTTTTATGAAAATGAAAAAAAAATCAAGAGCTCACATCTAGAGGTCACCCTGAACATACATAACAAGTTTCAAAGTGATCCAATCATCCCAGAAAAATATATTGATGCCTGACTAAATTAAGTTCGAAGTTTGTTGTCAACAGCAATGTTTTTTGACAAAAATGGAAGAAAACCGATAGTTCCCATCCCAACCCAAACAAGCATAAGTTTCAAAGCGAACTGATTATAAATGTGCCCTGCAGGGTGTGCCAAAGGGAAATATTGATGCATAACTGCATCAAGTTCATCGAAGGTGGTTGCCAGCAGCAACATTTTTTGTCGGAAATATAAGAAAATCGACAGCTCCCATCTAGGCATAACTCCAAACAAGCATACCAAGTTTCAAACCGATCTGATCATAAATGTGCCCTGTAGAGCATACCAAAGGAATATATTGATGGCTGACTAAGCTGAGTTCAAAGGACGTTACCAGCGGCAACATTTTTTGCCAGAAATGGACAAAAATAGCTCCCATCTAGAGGTCACCCCAAATAAGCAAACCAGGTTTGAAAGCAATCTCATCATAAATATGCCCTGTAGGGTGTGCCAAAGTGAAATATTGAGATCTGACTAAACAAAGTTCAAAGCTTGTTTCCAGTGGCAACAATTTTTAACGGAAATGGAAGAAAATGTGATAGCTCCCATCGAGAGGACACCCCAAACAAGGATACCAAGTTTAAAAGAGATCCAATTATAAATGTGCCCTGCATGGTGTGCCAAAGGAAAATATTGAGGTCTGACTAAACTAAGTTCAAAGACCATTGCAGCGGCAAAATTTATTGATGGAAATGGAAGAAAGTCGATAGCACCTATCTAGAGGAGGTCACCCCAAACAAGCATACCAAGTTTCAAAGTGATCCGATTATAAAAGTGCCAAAGGGAAATATTGATGCATAACTATAACTGCACTAAGTTCATCGAAGGTTATTGCCAGCGGCAACATTTTTTGACGCAATTTGAAGAAAATCGATAGCTCCCATCTAGGTGTAACCCCAAACATGTGTACCAAGTTTCAAACCGATCTGATCATGTGTCCTGTAGAGTGTGACCAGGGAATATATTGATGTATGACTAAACCAGAGGCTCAAGTGAGCCTGAAACGCTCACCTGCCTCAAACTGTCAAAAGAGATGAGTGTATCAGAAAGTGAACAGAAGCTAGAGCAGTTTTTTGATTTGCTATGACGCAACCAAAGGCAACTTTTTTGACCATTCATTGTGTTGGTCCTTGGAAAGGATCCTAGCAAGCTCTGTTCAGTGAAGTATTAAAAAACAATAACCCAACAAAATGTTTAGTTTTGTTTTCAACTACTGTGGTTCCCTCTAGCACACACCTCCCCCCCCCCCCCTCCCAAATAAAAAAAGAAAACAAGAGGCCCCACGGGGCCTGAAGCGCTCATCTTGTACAGAACACAATTTAAACAGAGTCCAAGAATGAGTCTACATTAAGCAAGCCATCTCCATAGGCTACACTGTCAATCCTTGAGTCCCTCAGGAGTGACAAAAATAATCTGGGCATCATGCCTTTTCTTCAGTCGATCATAAGTAAAATGTAGAGCTCCCCCATGAAGCCCCTTGATACAAACTATGTGGATTAATCTTAGTACCTCTAGAGGGTACTGAATACAAAATTTTGAATTCTTCAGCAAAATGGCCAATTCCGTTTCCCATAGAGAGCCTGTAAAGAAATTTCTTCGAATTGCACTAAGTTCAAATTTGGGCTACCATAGTGAGCCCAAATATTAACATATGGATCCGATTTGAACAAACTTGAATCTGACCCCCCTAGAGATGTTGTATACCAAATGTGAAAGCATTCTGACAAGTGAATCTGTAGAAGATTTTTGAAGAAATTCCCTCATATTGTACTAAGTTAAATTTCATGTTCCCATATGGAGCCCAAATATTAACCTAGGCACTCGAATTGAACAACCTGGAATCTGACCCCCCTAGAGATGTTGTATACCAAATATAAAAGCATTCCGACTGGTCTATCTGAAGAAGAAGATTTTTAAAGAAATTTCCTCATATTGCACTAAGTAAAAATTTGGGCTACCATAGTGAGCCCAAATATATACCTAGGGATCTGATTTGAACAAACTTGAATCTGACCCCCATAGAGATGTTGCATACCAAATATCAAAGCATTCTGACTGATGGATCTGAAGAAGATTTTTTTAAATTACCCTCCATATTGAACAAAGATAAAATATGGGCTTCCGTAGGAAGCCCAAATATTAACCTAGGGACTTGGTTTGAAAAATCTAGAATCTGACCCTCATAACAGTGATGTATACCAAATATTAAAAGATTCTGACTGGTGGTTCTGAAGAAGAAGATTTTTAAAGAATATTCCCCATATTACCCTATGTTAAAACTTCGGGCTCCTGTAGAGAGCCCAAATATGAACCAATGAGCTTTATTTCAACAAACTTTTATCTGACCCCCCCCCCCTATGAATGCTGTATACCAAATATCAAAAGATTCTGATGATTGGTTCTGGAGAAAAGATTTTTTTTAATTTTTGCAAATATGCTGACTCAGCATTTTTTCGATGCCCATTACAGAACACCCTAACATAACCGATGGCAATTTTTTTTTACCATTCAATTCTACTGGTCATAAGGATACTTCATACCAAATAAAAGCTCTCTGTTCCGTGGGGTTTGGGAAATATGGGCGTTTGAAAATATTTCTATTTTTAGCTCCCAGGGTTCCCATGGGGATGCGGGAATTTTTTTTTTGCATGGGTCAAGTACTTATGACCCAATACTACCACAAACCAAATTTGGTTCATACCGGACCATCGGTTCAGAAAATAGAAATTTTGGGCGGGGCCAAAAATCTCACCCCTCCTATTACAAAGCCAAATATTACTTCACAAACTTCGTTTGAACAAACTTGATTCTACACCTCATATGGAAGCTCCATAGCAAATATCAAGTCATTGTACACACTGGTTCTTGAGAAGAAGATTTTTAAAATATTTTGGAGCATTTTCCCCCACTCCCTCCCTATGGGGCTGGGCATGCTGAGTTGAACAAAAATGAAATGCCCCTTTGGGACCATCACTCACACAAACTTTCACTTGAATTGGCCCAGTGGCTTTGGAGGAGAAGACCAAAACATGGTGTTGACGGACGACGGACGAGAGACGACGGACGACGGACGGAGAGCGATGAGATTAGCTCAGCTTGACTTTGTCAAGACGAGCTAAAAAAAAACAAAGAAAAAACAAGCGACTCGATTTGAACAAACTTGCATTTTACATCCCCAGAGATGTTACATACCAAATATGAAAGGATTCTCACTGGTGGACCTGAAGAAGAAGAATTTTCAAGAAATTTCCTCATATTTGACTAAGTTAAACTTTGGGCTTCAATAAGGGACCTGATTTGAACAACCTTCAATCTAACCCTCCCAGAGGTGGTGTACATCGAATATCAAAAGAATCTGACTGCTGGATCTGGAGAAAAAGATTTTTAAAGAATATTTCTCATATTGAACAAAGTTACAATTTGAGCTTCCATAGGGAGCCCAAATATGAACCCTGGGACTTGGCTTTAACAAATCTGAATCTTCCCTAAGGATGCTGTATACCAAATATCAAAAGATTCTGACTGTTGGATCTGGAGAAGATTTTTAAAGAATATCCCTCATATTGCACTAATTTGAACATTTGGGTTCCTGTAGAGTGCCCAAATATGGACCCAAGGGTTAAATTTCAACAACCATGTGAATCAATCTTCCATAGATGTTATATGTGAAATATGAAAGCTTTTGGAGCAGTGGTTTGGGAGAAAAAGATTATTTTATATTTTTCCCATTACCTTCAGTGTTGAATAATGTTGACTCGGCATTTTTTCAAAGTCCCAAAACTGTACCTTAGGACAAAACCGATAGCGATTTTTTTTCACCATTCCTTTCTATTGGTCCTATGGAAGCTTCACACCAAATAAAAAGTTTCAGTGCCGTTCAGTTTTGAAGATATGGGCATTTGAATTTTTTTCTTTTTTTAGATCCTGAAGTTCCCTCGGGGCAGCGGAAATTTTTTTTTGGCATGAATCAAGTACTTAGGACCCAATAATACCTCATAACAAATTTGGTTCAAATCAGGCTCTCGGTTCGGAAAATAGAAATTTTTGGGCGGGGCACAAAATAGGGATTCTCCCGTTACGAGCCCAAATACTGACCGGGAAAATTTCTTTGAACAAACTTGAATCTTGAGTAACAAAAGAGCTCACATACCAAATATCACAGCACTCTGACTGGTTGTTTATAAGAAGATTTCAAGAGAAACTGATGCTTTTGGGGCATCACTCCCACTCCAGTGGGGCACAGAGTTCATTTTAACAAACTGGAAAGAGGATACCTCCAATATACTGTATGTCAAATTTGTTTGGGTTTGGGCTAGTGGTATTGAAGGAGAAGACAGAGTTGCGGAAGTTAATGGACGACAGATGACAGACGATGGGCGCCAAGTCATGGCAAAAGCTCACACTGACTTTTTCAGTCAGTGAACTAACAAAAAGTTCAAAGGACAGTGCCAGCGGCAAAATGTTTTTCCGGAAATGGAAGAAAATCAATAGCTCCCATCTAGAGGTCACCCCAAACAAGCATACCAAGTTTCAAAGTGATCCGATTATAAATGTGCCCTGAAGGGTGTGCCAAAGAAAAATATTGATGCCAGAGCTTGTCAGTTTTGAAATTTTCCCTCGATTCGGTTTCATTTCGGTTTTGGACCAAAAAACTCGGTTTTCGGTTTCTGGAACACAATACATATTTTCCATATCTTATGTATTAAACTGGGATAGGATAGTACTAAAAGATGTTAAATAACAAACAAGTGAACTTGTGATGAAGTAAAACTGTATTGCGACTGTTTTCTGTAAACTGAATGAACAAATGAAAGTGTCAATGACACTGTAGCTCAACTTGACAAACTTGAACTTGGTAAGTTATAAATGAAATGGCAAAATTGAAGATCATTGGTACCAATGTCATTTTTTTGGCCAGTGGCAACATTTTTTGACAGAAACCGAAGAAAATCGATAGCTCCCATCTGGAGGCCTCCCCAAACAAGCATGCCAGGCTTCAAAGCATTCCGATCATAAATGTGCCCTGTAGGGTGTACAAAAGGGAAATATTGTGGTCTGACTCGACTAAATTCTAAGAACGTTGGCCGTGGCAACATTTTTTGACGGAAATGGAAGAAAATCGATAGCTCCCATCTAGAGGTCACCCTAAATAAGCATACCAGGTTTCAAAGCAATCTAATCATAAATGTGCCCTGTAGGGTGAGCCAAAGGGAAATATTGTGGTCTGACTAAACTAAGTTCTAAGAATGTTGGCTGCGGCAACATTTTTTGATGGAAATAGAAGAAAATCGATAGCTCCCATCTGGAGGTCACCCCAAACAAGCATGCCAGGTTTCAAAGCAATCCGATCATAAATGTGCCCTGTAGGGTGTGCCAAAGGGAAATATTGAGTCTTCTGACTAAACTAAGTTCTAAGAACGTTGGCCACGGCAACATTTTTTGACGGAAATTGAAGAAAATCAATAGCTCCCATCTAGAGGTCTCCCCAAACAAGCATACCAGGTTTCAAAGCAATCAAATCATAAATGTGCCCTGTAGGGTGTGCCAAAGAGAAATATTGTGGTCTGACTAAACTGAGTTCTAAAAATGTTGGCCGTGGCAACAATTTTTGACGGAAATTGAAGAAAATCGATAGCTCCCATCTAGAGGTCACCCCAAACATGCATGCCAGGTTTCAAAGCAATCCGATCATAAATGTACCCTGTAGGGTGTGCCAAAGGGAAATATTGAGTCTTCTGACTAAACTAAGTTCTAAGAACGTTGGCCGCGGCAACGTTTTTTGACAGAATTTGAAGAAAATCGATAGCTCCCATCAAGAGGTCTCCCCAAACAAGCATACCAGGTTTCAAAGCAATCTGATCATAAATGGGCCCTGTAGGGTGTGCCAAAGGGAAATATTGAGGTCTGACTAAACTAAGTTCTATGAACGTTGGCTGTGGCAACATTTTTGGCCGGAAATTGAAGAAAATCGATAGCTCCCATCTAGAGGTCACCCTAAATAAGCATACCAGGTTTCAAAGCAATCAAATCATAAATGTGCCCTGTAGGGTGTGCCAAAGGGAAATATTGTGGTTTGACTAAACTAAGTTCTAAGAACATTGGCCGCGGCAACATTTTTTGACAGAAATTGAATAAACTCGATAGCTCCCATCTAGAGGTCACCCCAAACAAGCATGCCAGGTTTCAAAGCAATCCGATCATAAATGTACCCTGTAGGGTGTGCCAAAGGGAAATATTGAGTCTTCTGACTAAACTAAGTTCTAAGAACGTTGGCCGCGGCAACATTTTTTGACAGAAATTGAAGAAAATCGATAGCTCCCATTTAGAGGTCTCCCCAAACAAGCATACCAGGTTTGAAAGCAATCTGATCATAAAGGTGCCATGTAGCATGAGCCAATGGGAAATACTGAAATCTGACTAAACTAAGTTCAAAGGTCGTTTCCAGTGGCAACATTTTTTAACGGAAATGGAAGAAAATTGATAACTCCCATCTCTAAGTCACCCCAAACAAGCATATCAAGTTTCAAATCAATCTGATCATAAATGTGACCTGTGCAGTGTGCCAAAGGAAATTGTAAACGTATGTATGCTGATCGATGAGAAGTAATGGCAATAGCTCAGCTTGACTTTGTCAAGTTGAGCTAAAAATTAAATTTATTTATTAATTGGTGTTTAAGGTCACATATTTTTGCACAATGGCTAATCATGACCACAACATGAGTATCAGCTCAAGACCAGGGGTAATTAATAAGCCACGTTGCCCATTTTAGAGAGGGTCTGCACCTCCCAAGCATTGGTGACTGGGCCCTATTTTACCAGTAGCTAAAGATTAGAAGAAAAAAAAATTTCCACCATACCATATAATGTGACCTCCTCATTGGAACGAGCTCTTTCCAATGAGGAGTGACATGATATGGTTTTGTCGAAATATTTTGATAAGTTTATTTCTTCCAACTGCTGAATTTGCAAATTAAGTAGGAAGATGTGGACAATTCTGTTAGGTAAAGGGTTAGGACATTTATTTGTCACTGCCTGATTTATCATCGGTTTGTCATGGCAATGATTCTGTCCGTTTAAAACATTTATCTGTTATCGCCCCGTCATAAAAAAAAACATAAGTTACCAGATTCAGAAATACACAAATCAAAAAGCTGACTCCATGTTGATTCCGAATCAGCCACTTAATCTCATCATCAAATCAAATCTTTGAAGCTTTGCTGTCGAGGGCGGGGGGATGATTATATAAACTAATAACCCCAATGTAGAGAAGGAATTAACCCATCCAAAGACCTGCATCTATAACAATCATAGACTGAACAACATAACCACTATTCTTGAATCAGAGGAAAAACAAACAAAAAATATGTACAAACATGCTCCAGTTGTTTGGACCATGTACTTTTTTATTTACTGATTGGTGTTTATCACATATTTATGCACAATGGCTGATCGTAACCACAACAAATAAAGTAAAAGTCCAGACAATCGTTTATACCCAACTTGCTCATTTTAGAGGATTTCAACCCTAGGCACTGGTTACCGGGATGGATTTTATCAGTAATACAGCTTGTTTACCCCAGTGAACAAGCATATCTTCACTCCCTGGGATTCTTGTGGGGAGGGCCTTAATAATAAAACAGAAAAAAATGGTATTTGAACATGGAGACATTTTTCAAACTGCTCCTCCAAAATTCTATAAATTTTGCATGTGACATTAAAATTATTTACAACAACAAAACAAGGTAAAACAAAATGAACTGCGACATACATGGATTAACTACAATTAAAGGTCTGCTCTGCCATGTGATATCGCAGAAGAGTACAAATTCAAGGGTGGAAAATCAGGGTTCCTGCAGGCAAGGACTGATAAAATTCCAGGCTATTCAAGGCTATTTCTCGACATGTTTCAGTGTTTTCCACAGGTCCTAAAATGGCCGGATTCAAGGACTGCCTTCACTATTATTAACTGTCCCCAAAGTCAGTACCCCCTCTTCCCACTTCCCTTAAAGGGAGGAGAAAATAGTGACTGGGAGGGGAGGGAGCTAGTTGAGACCATGAGTATAATAAGTATTCAAAAATATTCAAGGCTTACCAAGGCCTCCTGATAGATTTTCCAGGATTACAAGGTCTTGAATGACCTTAGTCAAATTCAAGGCCGCTCCTTGAATCCATGGGGCTGCAGAAACCCTGAAAATACAATGTAGAGGATAAAATGCTGCTTGTGGTTCTGTGCATCATTTCAACTGATCCCAGTTTCTTTTCAAGTGCACCTACACATGTATTTTTATTAGCAAACTATACAGGGTTTATTATTGTTACATGTATAATTCTTCATCATTCCTCCTATCTGTTGCCATATTAACCTTTTATCTATTCGCTAGAATAAATTTTGATTCACATAAATTCCTCCTGAGAATCAATTTTCACTTCAGTAACAGTGGAACCCTGTTAATGGAATAGCCACTCTGCCAATGAAAATTATTCAATTAACAGTATTCAATTAACAGGGATAGCATCAATTTCCTGTATTCTTGAGATAAACTTGGCATATCTTCTATTATATCTTGTTTGACTGAGCTCCATGAGCTCTGTCAAACAAGATATAATAGATTAAATACCTGTACTGGATGTACTGAGGCCAAATAAGTCAAACAAAGGAAAACCGGGGAGAGTCAGAGTAATTTCTCTGACAGGTTACAAGATTTTTTATTCAATTAACAGGGGTTTACTCTATAACCAATATTGAATTTACAGGTCAACTTTGTACTGGAGGTATGGTGAATGGTTTTGTGTTGGGAAATTATATTCAATTAACAGGTTTATTCAGTTAAGAGATATCCAATTAAGAGGGGCTCCACTGTTCTTTATTTATTTATTGGTGTTTTAGATCACATATATCTACACAGTGGCCAACTGCAACTGCAACATACATGGATATGAAGTCAAGCAAAGCCAGTTGTTTAAACATGATGCCCATTTTAGAGGACTTCTAGCCCAGGCATTGGTTGCCGGGGTCCTATTTTGCACCCAAAACAGTTTGTTTACCCCAGGCAGTGGTTACCGGGTATTATTTTAACCCCCCCCCCCCCCCCAAAAACAGCTTGTTCACTACAGTAAACAAGCACTGCTTCACCCTGTGAGGTTCCCGTGGTGCACTTGGATTTGGGAGTAATGATATACTTTTGGGTGCAACCGTACTCGTACCATACTAAAAAAACAAATCCCATATTAAAAGAATGGAGAACCCATCAGGCCTAATAACCATTTACCCAACGAGTCGGCTGTATCTGCCTGCATAATTTTTTAGCAATTGAAATCGTAACATTTTTCAAAAACATTCAACAAAACCATATATCATATGACCCATCATCGGAATGGGCTCATCGAGCTTGTGCTAATGAGGAGGGGGGGGGGGGGGGGGGGGGGGAGGGGGGTCAGATATGGTTTTGTAGAAATTTTTTCAGATTTTTAAAAAAAATAATAAAAATGAAAGTGCCAATGACACTGCAGCATAACTTGACTGTGTGTATTGTTATATGAAAAGGATAATGTTCAATGTTTATGAAAAGATTATGAAATAAGACAAGAATTGTGATAATTGAGAATATGTTAAGTTTGGTACCCAATATGCTGTTTTCAACAAGAATATTTTGAGGTGTAGACTGTACTCAAGAACTGAGACCTGGGTTCATTTGGTCCTCACAGTTAATGTATGTTAACCAAAGTTATCAAGTTAAAGTAAAATCATTCCGAAATAAATAGGACCTGTAAACTGTGTCAAAGAAATCTAAGTCATGTGCTGTGTGGCCATCACAGTTGACTGATTGCCACTGAAATAGGATGTTCTCATTTTCACATTATACCGAGTCATTCTACCAAGTTACAATGAAATTCTTTCATAAATATGACTTGTAGACTTTGTTAAATGAATCTACGTCACATGCTCGTCTTGGCAATCAGGGCTGGCCGATCACGACTAAAATAGGATAGTCTCATCTAGATATTGTATGAAGTTACAATGAAATCCCTTCATAAATACAAGTTGCTGTAGACAGTGCTAAAGGAATCTGGGTAAAGCACCCCTTCAGCCACCACGGTTGAGCAAACCCGGCCAAAATAGGACTTCTCCTCTGGACATTATACAGAATCATCCTACCAAATTACAATGGAACCCCTTTATAAATACAACCTGTCGACTGAGCTAAAGTTTTTTGAGTTTCAAAGCTGCACAAACATCACGTTGTCTGATTGCAACCAAAATGTGACGTTCTCATCTAGACATGACCCTTAAAACTGCACATGAAATTTAATGATGATCGGACAAGAACTACGGGGTTTAGTTTGTACTGAAGAAAAACGTGAACCAACTCCGACTTCCACATGCATGATGGCAATAGCTTATCTTAACTTTGTCAAGTTAAGCTGATAATGAATGTTGATGTCCAGTGTGTTCTTGTCCTACAACTTTCCACCGTGCACTATTATTCGAGGCTGTATTATTATTAATTTTCAGAAATTTTGAATTTTCCGCCCCATACTATTATCAGGCACTATGGAGTAATTTTATCAATTTGGAAAGGATAAAACTGTAAAGAGGTATATGGAAAAAAATGATGATGTGAAAAAAACCTTTTATTCCACAAGTGAATATATTTATTCAACCCAGAAACCTCTGCAAATGAGTTAACCCTTTATCCTACACACACAGTATCAAAATTTGTTATTTCCAGTATTTACAACAAAACCACAAATGTGACTTCTTAGAAAAACAAGCTCTACAAACTCATTCCAATGACAGAGTTCCTGCAGTTTGGGGAGGGGAAAATTCAAGACTTTTTAAAACTCATTTCAATGTGAATTCACGACTTTCAAGGTGAGAAAAAAAGGAATTCAAGAATTTTCATTGTAAAAGACAGGCACTGCAAAATGCCAATTCCGGACAGTGAATGTTCACAATATCCAGCACTTTGGATGTTTTTCCCCGACTTCTGTCAATTTAATCCTTTAACAACTAGAGGTACTGTGAGCAAGCTCACAAAGTGATACCCCACCCCCTCCCTGCGCAGTTGCACTTACGAGGAAACAACCATATGATGTAGCAATTGAAATGTATAAGTTAGATTATCTCCCCTTGGAAATGTCTGAACAGAATTATATTGCTTCATGCACATCTTCATGTGGAGTTCTTCCATTGTGTAAAGTTTCATGAAAATTCATTGAATGGTTCAGGAGTTGCGCTTACGAGGACACAACCATATGATGTAGCAATTGAAATGTATAAGTTAGATTATCTCCCTTGGAAATGTTGGAACGGAATTATATTGCTTCATGCACATCTTCATATGAAGTTCTTCCATTGTGTGAAGTTTCATGAAAATTCATTGAACGGTTCAGGAGGAGTTGCGCTTACGAGGACACAACCATATGAATGTAGCAATTTGAAATGTATAAGTTAGATTATCTCCCTTGGAAATGTCGGAATTGCTTCATGCGCATCTTCATATGGAGTTCTTCCATTGTGTAAAGTTTCATGGAAAATTCTTCAAACTGTTTAGGAGAAGTTGCGCTTATAAGGATGGACAGACGGACAGACGGATTGACAGGGTGATTCCTATATACCCCTCTCCCCCAAACTTTGTTTGAAGGGGGTATAAAAAGCAAACGACACTTGCAAATAAAATTCTTTAATAATCATTTTTTTTTTACTTTTGCATCACAAACCATAGCTTATGGCACTTACTGGAAAGAGCTCGATGAGGTCATTCCAATGAGGGGTCATAAGCTATTGTTTTGAGACAAAAAATTAAAAAAATAATGAAAATTGAATGGGGATTTTGTGAATAGTGCTGGCCGGCTTTGGCTGAAAAAATGGGGAAAGAGTTACAGGCTTTTCAAGACTGGAACTTCTAAATTCAAGACTTTTCGAGGGTCTTAATTTTTTTTTTAAATTCAACTCTTTTCAAACTTTTTAAGACCCCAAGGGAACCTGCAATGAGGGGGGGGGGGGGGCATGTGATAGTGATATGGTTTTATGCAGGGTTTGCATTTTATCTGGGCTGATCAGCCCAGGTCCCAATATAAGCCCTGAGAGAGCTTCTGTGAGGGCTTTTTTCCAGCCCCCACAAAAATTTATAACAAAACTAAACTATTAAGCGCATGTTTAAAAATCAGCCCCGAGTAGGCCCAAACCCTCAAATCTCATGGACTTATTTCAGGCCCGATCTTTTTCAAAAAGCAAACCTGTTTTGTGATTTTTTTTTAACTGCTCAGTGGGTGGATGAGGCCAATTTGTTAGGTACAGGGGTTAAACAATTACTCTCAGATAACATTTAATTTTACCATACTATATTTTTTATTTTATTAATCTTATTGTATATTCATATATCTGAGGGTCAAAAGCATGGGACAATGCAAGGGCAGATATGCCAAGGTACAGTAAAAGTCAAAATAAGTTGTAGCATAACTGCAATAAACTAAGTATACTGCTGCTTCTGCATTGATGCATTCAGAATCTGATATCATTTTCTGGAAAGCTCTCACTGAGAGCTTTCCAGAAAATGTCAAATTCTGGTCTTATCAGTGTAGGAAGAGAAAGATACATAGTTTCCACTGGTTATCCTACAACTTATTTTGACCTGTACTGTAGTTATTTGTGTGATTATCCCTTTACCCCAAAAGTCGATCGAAACGCAACTCCATGGTAGATATCAAACAAATCAAGGTTAGTAAACATTTTTCATGCCCAAAAGAAAGACCTTTGTACAGAAGCTTTATGTCCAAAAGCAATACATAAAGAGTTAATGCAACTTCCCTAACACTAGGGATGAATCCAAAGTGTCTGAGAAGGAGGCACAGATCTCTTTATCTCACAGATATCTTTTGTGTATACTATTTTGGGGGATTATGCAATTTTTCAATTTCCAGAAGCCTGAACAGTCAAAAGCACAATTTTGTTCATTTTGCTTGTTTTGCTGTAAATTATTAATGACAGGTCAAAGACTTGTAACAATTTTAATATAAAGTAATTAATTAAGCATATTCTAATTACTGAATGCAATTGAACACAACAAAATAATAGGCTTTTACTCTTGACTCCACAATGGCCAAATTTGTGTTTGTCGAGAAGAAATGCACTTCCCTACAGTCTTTAACTGATTAAATTCAAAGTTTGCAACATTAACAAATCCTTCCCCGAGTTCCAATGTGTTCTCTGTGCCTACTGGCACAGAGAACACATTGGAACTCCGGGACGAAATGATAATAGTTTTAAAGGCAGTCCAAACAGGTCCAGAAAATCAAGGGATGCAAACAATTGCCCTCCTCAATTTTTTCTAGGCATACAGCACTCCTGCACTCCTAAAGAATGCCAGGCCCAAAGAGGTCAGTGGATCAGTTACCAAGTCAGAAAAAAAACCCAAATTATTGTAACAAATGAATAAAGTTCATCTATTCTATGTTGGTTTCTCAGTCTCATATTTTCTCCCTTATTAATTTGTTTGGTGGGGGAGTCAATATGGCAAAAAAAAATAATGATTTGGTTCTGGTTACCTGACCGACACTAATTTTGCACCTTGACCCTAACAATTTTTTTTTTATTGAAATTGAAAGAGAAACAGAAAAAAACACACCATCGCCAACTTTTACAACAACGACCCAAATAGTGTTGGGCGGTAAAAAAAAACCCAAAATACATCATATTTTGAAACTCCAAACAAAATCCAGTTCCTGATTTGGTAAGTGGAATGCTGCAACAACTCACCTATTTTCGTTTTCACTTTGCCAAACTGAAAACTTGTGGGGAGAAGGGGGGGGGGGGGGGGGTGGGGCTTTGACATGGGTAGGGTCACCTTAATTTCTAAATCTGAAAACATGGAGGGGAGGGCTTTGACACGGGTAGGTCACCTTTCTAAATCCGAAAACATGGGGGGGGGGGGGGGGGAAGGGGTGGGGGCTTATACAGGAGAATGGGCTTGGACACGGGTCAGTACGGTAGTAAAAAACAGACTCCATAACTTGGAAAAAACCTTAAGTTTATACTACACCACTCACACAAAAAGCCCTTCCTGTAAGTATTTCCATTTGGGTTCAGCCTAACTTCTATTTGATCATTCTTAAGAGGGTCTAGTGGATCAGTTGCCAAGTCTGTTATGTCAGGAAAAAAAACCCAAATTATTGTAACAAATGAATAGTGTTCATCTATTCTATGTTGTGTTTCTCAGTCTCACATTTTCTCCCTATAAATTTGTCTGGTGGGTGAGTCAATAAGGGAGAAAATGTGACAATTAGAACACAACATATGTGCTCGGTTTCCTGGCAGACCCAAGTGATCATAGAGACCACTAATTCACTTTCACAGCAAGAAGTTTGTTTTGTATTTGCACAAACATACTAAAAACCGTTCAGATGTTTTTTGCTGGGGTCTTGGGGTTTGATTTTCTGGTTTGCCGTCCAAAAATGGAACCGAACTGGAGAATCAAAAAACCTCCCAACACTGCAAATGTGTATGAAATGAAAGTGTCAATGACACTGTAGCTTAACTTGTCTGTGTCTTGTGTTTGATGAAAAGGATAATGTTCAATGTTTATGAAAGGATTATGAAATAAGACAAGAATTGTGATAATTGGGAATATGTTAATTTCTATTCCCTGTATGCTATGTTTTTAATAAAAATAATATGAGGTGTACACTGTACTAAAGAGCTAGGGGTGAGTTAATATGACCTCACAGTTAATGTATGTGGGCCCTCACAGTTAACGTATTTTGACGAAAGTAACCAAGTTACAGTGAAATTATTCCAAAACGAGTCATCGGGCTTCAGGCACCATCACATTTGACCAATCACGACCAAAAAGGGATGTCATCATCTAGGCGTACATTGAAATCCCTTCATAAATATGGCCTGTAGACTGTGATTAAGGTTTTCGGGCTTGAGGCCTGTGTAGCCATCACAGTAGACCGATTGCAACTAAAAGGGGACGTCCTCATCTCGACATTATACTAAGTTACATTGAAATCCTTTTTCAAATACGACCTGTAGTCCTGTACTAAAGTTTTTGGGGTTTTGGGCTTGGGAAGCCATCATGGTTGAATGATCGCAACCTAAAGGGAGGGTTGTCATCTGGCATAATCTGGAGTGATTCTACGAACTTACAATGAAATCCCATCACATATATAACCTGTAGACTGGTGCTCAAGGTTTTTGGGCTTCGGACCCATGAAGCCATCACAGTTAACCAACCAATCATGACCAAAAGAGGATGTCATCATCTAGGCATTATAAGGAGTCAGACAAACAAGTTATAATGAAATTCTTCCATAAATACGACCTACAGACTATGCTAAAGGTTTTTTTGGTTTTAGGCTTGGGCAGCCATAAAGGCTGAATGATCACGACCAAAAGGGGGCGTTCTCATTTAGATATTGTATGAAGTAATCCTACCAAGTTACAATGAAATCCCTTCATAAATATAACCTGTAGACCTTGTTAAATGTTTTCAGGCTTTGGGCCCCTGTAGTCGTCACAGTTGCCCAATTGCGCCCAAAAGGGGACGTTCCCATCTAGACATTATATGAAGTCAACCTACCAAGGTACAATGAATTCCCTTCATAAATATGACCTGTAGACTGTGCTAAAGGTTTTGGGGCTTTGGGCTCAGGCAGCCATCATGGTTGAATGATTGCAACCAAAAGAGGACATTCTCATCTGGGCATCATCTGGAGTGATCCTACGAAATTAAAAAGAAATCCCTTCATAAATATGACCTGTAGACTGTGTTTAAGGTTTTTGGGCTTTAGCTCCTGCAGCTGTCACAGCTGACCAATCACGACCAAAACGGCATGACCATCATCTAGGCATTATATGGAGTCAACCTAACAAGTTACATTGAAATCCTGCCATAAATATGACCTATAGACTATGTTATTGGTTTTTGGGCTCTGGCAGCCATCAAGGCTGAATGATCGCGAGCAAAAGGGAACATTCTCATCTAGACATTTTTTGGAGTCATCCTACCAAGTTACAATGAAATCCCTTCATAAATATGACCTGTAGACTGTGCTAAAGGTTTTAGGGCTTCGGGCCCCTGTAGTCGTCATAGTTGCCCAATCACATCCAAAATGGGACGTTCTCATCTTGACATTATATGAAGTCAACCTACCTGGTTACAATGAAATCCCTTCATAAATATGACCAGTAGACTGTGGTACATATTTTTGGGCTTCGGGCTCAGGCAGCCATTATGGTTGAATGATCGCAACCAAAAGGGGGACATTCTCATCTGGGCATTGTCTGGAGTGATCCTAAGAAGTTACAATGAAATCCCTTCATAAATATGACCTGTAGACTGTGCTCAAGGTTTCGGGCTTTGGGCACCTGTGGCCGTCACAGTTGACCAATCACGACCAAAGGGGGGGGGGGGGGGGAGATGTCATCATCTAGGCATTATATGGAGGTCAACCTAACAAGTTACAATGAAATCCTGCCATAAATATGACCTATAGACTATGCTAACGGTTTTTGGGCTCTGGCAGCCATCAAGGCTGAAGATTGCTATCAAAAGGGAACGTTGTCATCTAGACATTTTTTTAAGTCATCCTACCAAGTTACAATGAAATCCCTTCATTAATATGACCTGTAGACTGTGCTAAAGGTTTTCAGGCCCCTGTAGCCATCACAGTTGCCCAATCACGTCCAAAAGGGGATGTTCTCATCTAGACATTATATGAAGTCAACCTAACAAGTTACAATGAAATCCTCCCATAAATATGACCTGTCGACTGTGCTAAAGCTGTTCAGGTTTCGGGCTCGGGCAGTCGTCATGGTTGAATGATCGCGACCAAATGGGGAAGTTCTCATCTAGACATCATATGGAGACATCCTACCAAGTTACAATGAAATCCCTCCATATGAAATATGACCTGCAGACTGTGCTAAAAGTTTTTGGGTTTCGGCCTTGGGCAGCCATCACGGTTGACAGATCAAGACCAAAAGAGGACGTTCTCATCTAGGCATTATACAGAGGCATCCTATCAAGTTACAATGTAATCCCTTCATAAATTTGACCTGTAGACTGTGCTAATGGTTTTCAGGTTTTGGGCTTGGGCAGACATACTGGTTGACTGATCACGACCAAAAGGGGACGTTCTCATCTAGACATGACCCCAAACCTGCATATGAAATTTTGTGACAATCAGACAAGAACTACAGGGTGTAGTCTGTGCTAAAGGAAAATGTGAACAGACTCACAGACTTCTGCACATGTGATGGTAATAGCTTATCTTGACTTTGTCAAGTTAAGCTAAAAGGTATCTGCTTTGCTACTGCCAGTACAGGAAAGTACATGTAACAGGATTATTTTATTACAGCGCAACCCTGCTAATTCACTTTGCCAATGAGAATTATAAATTCATAGTAATTTGTATATTTTTAAACACAAATTTTGAACCCCCCCCCCCCCCCCCCCCACAATCCCCATAAGTTGCTTGCAAAATCGAAAATTAAAAGTCTTATCTGGCCCTCCATACATTTACTCTTCACACATGGGCAGATGTCAGGAATTGACCAGAACTGGCACCAACATCATTCTTTGGAGAAGAGAGTACTACATAAAAATTCAGCAGGGAGGTATGAGTGCCCATTCATGGGAGGGCCATTTCCGTCTGGCATGGGCAATTGGTATGTATAAAAATATACAAATTACTATTTATTTATAATAGTTTTACACTTTTAACCAATGGCCCAGACTAGCTGAATCATAAAAAGGTGGACAGCCAAGGACTTCAGAATTAGTAGATCAACATAGTTCCAATCCTGTAATCCAAGGTGAAAGGAAATGAAAGTGTCAATGAAACTATAGCTTAACTTGTGTGTTGTGTTTGATGAAAAGGATAATGTTCAATGTTTATGAAAGGACTATGAAATAAGAGAAGAATTGTGATAATTGGGAATGTGTTCATTTCTGTTCCCTGTATGCTATGTTTTTGATAAAAATAATATGAGGTGTACACTGTACTGAAGAGCTGAGGGGCGGGTTAATATGATCTCACAGTTAATGTATGCGGCCCTCACAGTTAATGTATATCAACGAAAGTTACCAAGTTACAGTGAAATTATTCCAAAACAAGTCATCCTATCAAGTTACATTGAAATCCCTTCATAAATATGACCTGTAGACTGTGCTCAAGATTTTCAGGCTTCGGGCACCTGTAGCCATCACAGTTGACCAACCATGACCAAAAGGTGAAGTCATCATCTAGGCATTATATGGAGTCAAACTAACAAGTTACAATGAAATCCTTCCATAAATACCACCTACACACATGCTAAAGGTTTTTGGGCTTGGGCAGCCATCAAGGCTGAATGTTTGCAACCAAAAGGGGACGTTCTCATCTAGACATTATTTGGAGTCATCCTACCAAGCTACAATGAAATCCCTTCATAATTATGACCTGTAGAATGTTCTAAAGGTTTTCGGGCTTCGGGCCCCTGTAGCTGTCACAGTTGCCCAATCGTGTCCAAAAGGGGACAATATCATCTACACATTATACAGGGTATCCCCACAATTGGACAGATGAAATTCAAGGAGGTTCAAGGAGGTTTTAGGCCCCAAATCAAGGAGATTCAAGGAGGTTCAGGACAAATCTTGGATGGAAATCACTGTTATGTGCTTAAGTCTAAATTTTAGAATCAAGTGTCTGTCTGCTTAGCTGAGCATTAAGTTGACAATTTGTCAACAAAAACAGACACAAATATTGCTATAATTCGAACTGGCTCATTGGGCCAGTTCCAATTATATCCATATCTGTATGTTTTTGTTGGACAAAGTACCAAAATATATGGTAATAAGAAAAAATACTCACAAAATAATGCTCATTCCTTCAGGAATGTATCCCAGTTTCTGTACAAATAAATCTCAAGTCTAATTTCTTTAATCTAAGAGTTATTTAGTTTTAACTTTTTGTTCTATATACACTGTACAGGTTTCTTTAGTGTCCATATTATTTCAGCAGAGTGGACGTCGTTTGTGCTGCAGGCGTCTTTCACCAACGCGCTTTGGGAGCTGACCGTTGTCGTTGTTGCTAATGTAGACCGAACACTGGTCCACTCCGATGACGTCGAAATTTTAGGATGAAAAAAGTCTTTAACTGTAATTTCTGGCTGATTGAGTAATGTATTTTGTGCATGTAACTTGCCAGTTAAATGTGACCGGAGAGCCGATTCGCCCATGATATAAATATTTATGTTCCGTTTACACAGTTTACAACGCGCAGAATTTCTATCATTTGGGACTGCAGTTATCCATGCTTTGTACTTTTCATCGCTATACCACCTGTCCTGGAATTTACATTTCCCTCCAGGCATTTTTATTTCAAACACGAGAGAAAACAATTCAATTCACGCCAACCGAAGCGTACAGAAAACTTTTAAAAACATACGAGGTGGTTCTGTTCATTTTGTATGCGACACGCTGATTGGACGAATAGTTGTGTTGTTCAGTGGAAGAGAGAAAGCAAATAGCCAATGAGAATGGAGCTTATTAATGCACTAGGCGCCTTTGAAGTTTCGGTTGCATAAAAAAGTCTAATCTGGTAACGGACACGGGAAGGAACCCGGAGACGGAATCAAGGAGTTTCCCGGGTTTTAGACCTTTTTTCAAGGAGATTCAAGGTCCTTGAACAAATTTTTAAAATTCAAGGACTTTCAATTTCAAGGAGCCGCAGCTACCCTGATTATATGAAGTCAAACCTACCAAGTTACAATGAAATCCCTTCATAAATATGACCTGTAGACTGTGCTAAATGTATTCGGGCTTCAGGCAGCCATCATGGTTGAATGATCGCAACCAAAGGGGACAATCTAATCTGGGCATCATCTGGAGTGATCCTACGAAGTTACAATGAAATCCCTTCATAAATATGACCTGTCGAGTGCTCAAGGTTTTTGGGCTTCAGGCCCCTGAAACCGTCACAGTTGATCAATCACGACCAAAAGGTGATGTCATCATCTAGGCATTATATGGAGTCAAACTAACAAGTTACAATGAAATCCTTCCATAAATACAACCTACAGACATGCTAAAGGTTTTTGGGCTCGGGCAGCCATCAAGGCTGAATGATCGCGACCAAAAGGGGATCTTCTCATATAGACATTACTTGGAGTCATCCTACCAAGCTACAATGAAATCCCTTCATAATTATGACCTAGAGACTTCTCTAAAGGTTTTTGGGCTTTGGGCCCCTGTAGCTATCACAGTTGCCCAATCGTATCCAAAAGGGGACGTTCTCATCTAGACATTATATGAAGTTAACCTACCAAGTTACAATGAAATCCCTTCATAAATATGACCTGTAGACTGTGCTAAAGGTATTCAGGCTTCGTGCTCAGGCAGCCATCATGGTTGAATGATCGCAACCAAAGGGGGACAATCTCATCTGGGCATCGTGTATTTAAACTTATACGAGGCTTGCGGGAAGAAAACTACGTCTTGCCCGGTAATCACCTCAAAACACATTGGCGGTGGGGGGAGGGGGGGATTCAAAGTCATATCGAACCCTACTCACCCGCATTAATTAATCGTTCTTGTGTTAGTCATAAAATAAGAAAGAATCGCAATGGTTTCCTCACGTCTAATCAACTCCATTATGCCACTATGGGTGGAGAAGGACATGAAGAACAACAAAAGGCCCCAGGGGGCCTGAGGGCGCTCACCTGACAGGGTAGACTAAATATCAACCCAGGGAATTGATTTCAACAAGTTGCATCTGCCCCTCCTAAGAAAAGCTTGCACCAAATATCCTAAGATTCTGACTGGTGGATCTAAAAAAAAAATATTTTTAAATAATATTCCTCACAATGAACTAAGTTATAATTCGGGCTCTCACCCCTTAAGGATATTGCATGCCAAATATCAAAACATTCCGACTGCTGAATCGGAAGAAGAAGATTTTTAAAGAAAAATTCCTCATATTGAACTAAGTTATAATTCGGGCTTCCACAAGAAGCCCATATATGGACCCAGGGACTTGGCTTTAACAAACTTTAATCTTACCCCCCTAAGGATGCTACACACCACATATCAAAACATTCCGACTGCTGGATCTGAAGAAGAAGATTTTTTAAGAAAATTCCTCATTTCGAACCAAGTTACAATTCACGCTCCCACAGTGAGCCCAAATATGGACCTAGAGATATGGCTTGAACAAACTTGAATCCCCCCCCCCCAGGATGCTGCATACCAAATATCAAAACATTCCGACTGCTGGATTTGAAGAAGAAGATTTTTAAAGAAAATTCCTCATTTTGAACTAAGTTATAATTCAGGCTACCACAGTGAGCCCAAATATGAATCCAGGGACTTGGCTTGAACAAAATTGAATCTCACCTCTCCCTAAGCATGCTGCATACCCAACATCAAAAGATTCTGCATGCTGGATCTTGAGAAGATATTTAAAGAAATTTGCTTGAAATGCACAAAGTTCAAATTTGGGCTCCTATACCGAGCCCAAATATGAACCCAGGAGGGCCGATTTGAACAAACTTGAATGAGATCCACCCCACAATGTTGCATACCAAATATCAAAACATTCTGCCTGCTGGATCTGGAGAAGAAGATTTTTTTAAGAAATTTGCCTGAAATGCACTAAGTTCCAATTCAAGCTTCTTTTGTGACCCCAAATATGAATCCAGGGGACCAATTTGAACAAACTTATTCCAATTGCAACAGGCAACCTTTCTGAGAGAGCGAGTCTGCTAGTACATTCAGACGACCTGGTATATGACAGATAAAAAGATGAACATGATGATTTATGATGTATTTGGAAAATCTTCGTTAGTTTGGATAACAGAAATAAATGGGTGCCGCCCTGGTTCCTGATGTATGCTACTACTGTCGATTTCGAGTTGTCCGACCAAATTGAACATGGCGTCCATTATTCTGTGAATCCAATGTTGGAGCGCTAGCTAATTAACATCATCTCGTTGATGTTTATGTGTTTCTCCTGGAACCGAGGGTCCAAAGACCCTGCCACCTCAAGACTGCAGGACTTAGGGTCACGCCCCAACCCGTCAGACTAACATCCGCCATAATCATGAAAGCCAGATCCAGCAGTTGCAGCGTAACTCCCTGAGTTAACCACTGAATATCTGCCCAATTTGAACCCTTGTTTTACTAGGTCCGTTAAAACAATACTGGTTCAAGCGAAAGCATCTTCACACTCCAGTTCTGAGTAAAGAATACTGGAGGGGACATGCGCGCAGACGGCCCATCGGAATGAGATCCACACCACTCCGCACAGCTCCAACAGTCGCATGAGTTCCCTCACTATTAATGCATCTGAGTGTAGACAAAAGCGAGCATAACAACTGACTAATTTCGCTCTGGTAACGGCAGGTGAACCAGATTGTTTTGAGTTTCAAAACTCAATCCCAAGTGAATAGACGACTTGTACAGAGCTAGATCCGACTTTTCTCGTTTTTGATGAAAACTGAGACGATGGAGTAAAAGAAGCAGACTCTGAACATCGTTCTGAGGAATAATTCTGTTGCCGTATCCCTGTAGGTCGTCCAAGTAAGCCGACGTTACCGCAGGCAAATGAGCTCGTAAGTAAGACATTACCGAGTTCATTATTCGAGTGAAATGCCCAGGGGGCCAGATTCAGACCAAAGCATATTGTTCTGAACTGATACACCTTCCTTTGTACGAAGGACTGCAAATACTTTTAGAATGCCGGATGTACCAGGACATTAATGTTCGGAACCTTAGATCTATGCTTGCTTCATAGTCGATCACTCGAACGCTCCCTTATACCGACTGAATGATTTCCATAAATAAACTTTTAGAGCTTTGATAAACTTGTTATCCAGCTCAACTGGTCAGAACGAGCCATCTGGCTTTGGTACGAGGAACAGGTGACTGAAAAAGTTTTGAGAATCCTGATTCCCGATGACCTGCATTACTTCCTTTGATAAGAGAGCTTATACCTCTGGTAGGAAAAGCTCTCTTATGCAAGAATTTAATGGAAGATTTGTCCAACGCAGTCAACTTGTTAGTAGGGTTTTACTCGGAATGATAGCCATAATATATCCGAGACAACACTTCTCACCCACTGATCTTCCGTGATTGCTATCCAGTTTTTTGCAGAGCTTGATAACCTTCCGCCAACTGGCCAGCAATAGAGGTCTAAACCATCATCTGTATGACCTGCAAGGCTTACAGGAGGAGGAACCATGTCCTCTCCATGAAAAACCTTGTCTTGTCGACCTAGGGGCGTCTGACCTATAGTCCCAATCAGACCTATGCCCCTTTTCTTAGTCGCTGTACTGACGACCACCAGAGTAATTATAAGAGGGTTTCTTGTACCCTCGTGAGGAGTTTCCTTTTGACAATATTTGTCTAGTATGTCCTCCTTTACTTGATACGCCGACTTCAAAAGCAGAGCACTAGATGCTTTCTTAGCAGCATGTTCATAACTAACGAAAGCTAGTCATCGAAAATAAAATGTCTGGAAACCGAAGCGACTTGGAGAGAGCTTTTCACCTTCTCATCTTATCAGTGATGACGACGCAAGGGCAGCATCACGTCTGACTAACTCCAGATTAGCCACTGTTAGGGCAGAGTTATACATGGTAAACATAATTGCCCTGGGAAGAACTCTAAAAGAGGTAGGAACGCCCTCAATATTCCTTTCCCTTGAGATGTTTCGCCATAGCTCTTGTAAGGTGATCTGCACAAGACATAACGTCCAATTCCGCTCTATTTGAAGAAAAATTCTGATCGAAAAGTGAATGATACAGGTAAGGATACCTCTAGATCCCCAGCCTGCTTATCCAAATGCAAAAGAACTCTTTGTTTGAACATCTTCCCCAACCGTTTTTAAATGAATGTGGTCCAAAAAACAGTATGTATACGGAAGATGAAGATAAGAGACAGCTTTCTTCCTCGCACTCAAGAGGATAAATACGGCATTGTCTATATGACCGAAGGCCTGCGACACCTGCATAAACTGAACCGGAAAAGAAAGGACTTCCCCGTTTGTCCGGATAAAGTTTGCGCCTGACAACACCAGTGGTTTCTCTCTTGTCATCACAGCATTCTGATTCGGCGGAACAAAAGGGTAGTCTTGATGGATGAAAGCCATCGCAACCATGTGAAGAGAAATCCTCTTCCTTATCCCTTTCACCATCTGAGTGAATCAGTTGTGAATCTCGGTCCATTGTATCTGCTCAAACAGATGACTGGACCGACCCAGCACCGTCCGACAGCTCAGATTCGGAGTCTGAGGGAGGCAGCATCTGCACTTGCTGGGATGCTGCGATTAGTTGCGCAATCTGCGACAGCAAGTCCATCATCAAGGCCTGAGGAGCAGTGGATTTCCGTTCCTTAGCCGCATGCTGCTCCTGGGACAGTGTATCGGAAACGGATCCTTTCTCGAGCATCCCGATGATCAAGGCCTTGTCTCCCTAGCTTCCGTATGGTTGGACTTCACAGACGAAGAGTCTTTCATTCTTTGTGCAGCAGGCTGGATAACCGAAGTCGGGTAGCTAGGATGAAGTCGTGTGTGCTTAAATAACATAGCGGAGGAAGCCGTGACTGAAGCTGACACCGGCTGCAGAAAAGAAGGATCATCCCGAGCGGCGAGCGGACATATGCTCCATCTCGTGCAAGTTTCCAATCAGAAAACTTCATTTCAGCCTTTTGAGACACAGCGGAGAAAGCCAAGACTGAAGCCGACCCCGGTTGCAGACTAACCAGAGTCCCAAGTGGAGGGCGGACATATGCTCCAGCTTGTGCAAGTTTCTCAAAACAACATCTGACCCCAGACACTGCTATATTAGAGAGGGAGGGGCCCTCTCCCACTTGCGGTCTATCAGACATCGCCGAGTACAAGAACTTGCAGGCTTCCTCCCTATTTCTTCCCTATTTCCATCGTCGCTGGGTGGGCTATTTATATTATAGTGCCCGCTCTACCCAATCCACCTCTTAGACTGCAATGGACTTCCCCGGCATCACGGAACACACGGACAGAGTAGTGATTCACCGGTTGAGCTAGCTGCTTACAAGAGATTAAAACCTTTAACCAAAGGCCCTAACTCTTGCAATAATGAGAACTGCAGCTAGATCTATATGCTCCACGGAGCACGACAACGGTAGCACACTTGGATGGGTTGTCAGAATATCATCACCATTTACATGTTCCTCTGAAATAGAAACTGACAGAATGAATTAAAACGCAGTAAGAGGCTCTGATCCTCAGAACCACACCGCCAACAACGCACCGTGACACCTGACTCCAACATCAGTCATCCCAGTGCAACACAAGAATGACAACCTCTGAAATAGAAACTGACAGAATGAATTACAATGCAGTAAGAGGCTCTGATCCTCAGAACCACACCGCCAACAACGTACCGTGACACTGACTCCAACATCAGTCATCCCAGTGCAACACAAGAATGACAAGAGACCGCAGGAGTGTATCAACTAAAGTCGATATCAGTCCTCCAAATTCCACAACAACATATATATATATATAACTGAGATACATGAATAATAGAAATCATAATTAAATTCAAATTATTTTTTGTAAACAAAATTTTTTTTTGAAAGATGCCCAAGTTCCCAAAGGGAACACGAAGATTGAGCCTAAGTGTGGACAAAATCCAAATTTTTTTAGCTACACTACCGGAATAATAATCAAAGTATTCTACAGTATATTACAGTAATAGAATATAAAAAAACTACCTATATATGAGGACACCGATAATATAAACAACGTCAATATAAACAAGACATCAACCACACAAAAAGACCCCAAAACAGAACCAATTGAAATGCTATCAAATGCAAAGCTGGATCTTCATACGAAGAAAAAACGATACATTGGATAGAAGATGCAAGACTAAACAGCCTTACACCCCTAGGGTGAGAACGTAACCCTGGGAAAGAAACAGAATAATATTCTGTAATAAATGTTAAACTCCCAAGAAATTTAATAAAAAATTTCAATAAAAAATAGCCAAAAAGCTTAAGAGTTTAACAGGAAGGGTTCATGAAAGGATAGGGAGGGAATACTTAACATACAGTGGAATAATCATTTTTAAAAATGAAGATGTCAGGCATATGCCCCGAAAATGGGAAACATAAAATAATTTTATAAATGTTAAAAAATTTATAGTAATTTATATATTTTTTATACTTACCAATGACCCAGACATAGCTGGTGCTAACTCTTAAAATATAGGGCCAAACACAAATTTTGCCCCCCAATCCCCAAAATTTGCATCTAAAACTAAAGAAAACATGTCCTGAAAGGCCCTCCACACTTCGCCCCTACTGCGCATGCGCAGTGTCAAGGACGTTCCGAAATTGGCGCCATTAATCATTCTAATAACCAGTGCCTGGTAAGCGCTATGTACTCAGCGGGGAGGCAAGAGTTCCCAACTCCTGGGAGGGCCATCCCCGTCTGGGTCATTGGTAAGTATAAAAAATATATAAATTACTATAAATTTTTTAACATTTTTATACTGTACCAATGACCCAGACATAGCTGAATAGTAAAAAGGCTGGAGGGCCAAGGACATAGAGCAAAATGGAATACGCTCAATAAAATAAAATAGAGTCATCCCCTGTAGGGAAAAGAAGTAATAGGCCTTACATGTATCTTTCTTATTTATGATAAATTAGAAAGATACAACACCTTCCAAAATTGAGCTTCATACATCCATGTACTCTATTAATATCCAATATAATCCTTATACTAATAATTTTTAAAGTAAGCCAATAAATAAAGTAAGTCTAGAGAATAGAGACTCTTATACTCCTAAAAGTGTCTGAGGATTGCATAATCATGTCTGTTGACATATGCAATATTCAAAAGCTATACTTTAAAAACTAAGACTTGAATGAATTTTAAAAACCTAAACTTCTCACTAAACAACCATCCCAATAACAGCTCAGAATTACTAACTCCGGAGGAGGTATCCCCTTGTTTTCATAGTAAAACAGGTGACCCAAGGGAACACCCTCCCCCCCCCCCTTTTCTTGCCCTGGGTCAAATAGCCCAGAGCGAAGAGGGCAGCCGAACGGAGACACTGCCGAAACAGACAGCCTACCTAGCTATAGTAGCAACTGTTAAGTGAATGACATTCTGAGCAGTAGATAATAGACCTAACAATAGAGGCCTCCAGAAATGGACTCGATATTTCTGAGATAAAATTCATGAATGTGGATGGCTGAGCGCAATGAGCGGCCTTCAAAAATCTATAATAGCGACACTATTAATGTAAGCCCAAGAAGTAGAAGAACTCTTACTTCATGAGCCGAAATCTTAAGCACAACTGCTAAGTCAATGATATACTATAAGCAGTACCGATAGTTAATAGAATCCATTAACAATAAAATGGAGCGTAACGTCCTTCTACTAGACATCAAAGACAGAAGAAGCTTACGCCCATAGTAATAAACAGAAATCTGTTTATAAATACATAAACTGTACCCGGAAAGAGTAAAGGCCTATGCCCATACGAAGGCGGAAGGACCTTAAAATAATAGGTTCCGGATAATAGGAGCCTAACTCTTATGCAACAATCCAACCTAAATAGTAACGGAAGTATTGATTCCGAAACTATGAAAGTGAAAATCATCCATCGATAGTGCATGAAACTCACTGACTCTACAGTAAAAGAGAAACCAACAGAATTACTGTCTAAAAGGTCAGAATTTGAAAACTACTGTTTCCAGAGGCTCAAATGATTACTTAGCTAAATAAGAACCGAAGTTAAAATCCGTATAGGAATTTAATCTAAAGATTCTAAGTCTATTTATCAAAAAGTTACTAACTGACTTAGATAAAGAGACAAAAGACTCAATTGTAAACTATCGTAGAGTGCATAGGTATGAGGTAACATAAACCTATAACCTAAATAATAACAGGCTGCAGTAGATCTTGTGAAACAAGTATACTAAAAAATAGCAATGAGTAGTATGGAGGGATCAACAATATGAACATAATGATCCCTACACCACGACGGAAGAGCCTCCACTTTAGCCGCATAGAATAGCGAAGAAGAGGATCTCCTATAGTAAGAAATCGCGTCCAAAGCTCGTCCAGTACAGTGCTTACAATGCAATACGGACCACACAACGGAATACATGAAGGTTGCGACCTTGCAGGTTGTGATAAAGATGACACGATTTACCCAGTGAAAAAGATCCTCACATAGAGGAAGATTTCACGTTAAAACCCACAGTAGACAAGAGAGAAAATTACTCATGATCTCTGTGAAGATAGAGATGCTATCAACAGAAATGTATGTGGTTGTTTATCTTAGCAATACCTGCTGAAACAACAGCGCCGGAGGATACGCGTATCCTATCATTCCGTCCTATAGATCAATGGAGCGTTAAGAATATTAGCTCAGAGATCTGGACAAGCCAACACATACATCTGCAATTGATTAGCAAGCTGTGTCATAAATAAATCATCATTGGGCGCTCCCATAGATAGCAAATCTGATTGAATACTTGTTTGTTGAGAGTCCATTCTGACAGCAACAAGCGACCCGTAAGAGAACGGGAGTCCGATAAAACAATCAGACGACCCGGAATATGACGGACCAAAACTGAACTTGGTGTACTATAACCAACAGACGGATTCTTTCCATTAAATTGAATAACGGAAACGAAAGAGTGCCTCCCTGGTTCCGGAGATACGCCACTACTGTCGAATTAAAGGACAGGAATTTGGGCATGCGTTTCTGAATAATGTTCATGCAATGACATAAAGCAAGCCTAAAAAAAACATTATTCCGCGGAAGAAAACTGATTGCTAAAAGACTGCGGAACCCAAAGACCCTGGCACTTCGAATCCATAGGGATCAGTATTATATCCCAATCTGTATGACTGGCAACCGTCATAACAGCCACACTCGGGTCCGGCAACTGCGGCGGCACTCTCTGAGTCAACCACCGAATGTTTGCCCCAGTCTGAATCTCTTGTAACACTAGATAGACAAGAGAACGTGTAAATCGAGCAATTCATGGATTGCCGAAAAGTTGCCGTCGAAGAGAAGCTCCTCCGAGAACGAAGCGACTCTGAGAGAGTTCTTAACCTTACTATCCACGCGAGTGGATGTAGCTAGGGCTGCGTCACATCTAACTAACTCCAATCAGCCACTGAAGGGCGGAGTTATACGTGAACAAACTACTGCCCTCAAAAGAAATTACATTGAGAATAATATCCCGTAAATCTTTTCTTGAAGACGTAATGATAACGCCTCAGTAAGGCGGATTACGTATAATAAAGCGTCTAAGTTAAGTCTACTATACATAATGTCGTTCCCAACATTGAAATTGAAAAGACATAAACGGCGAAAAAGAATATATGCAGTTTTTAATCACACCGTCTAGACGCATATGAACTCTCGGTATGCCCTGCTCTGCCAAAATAAACTATTTGTATAAATGATAAAATGGCAGAAATGAGCAACGCGGACAAGAAACTAAACTTGCTTAGTAGCAGGCTTGTATATATATATATAGCGTCGAAAAATAAAACACATGTTGTAATGACAATATTGGACTACGTCGGTAAGTCAGGGACAATGTCCCCGAACCGATCGAAAAATCTGAGTCCAATGACGCTATAAGTCTCTTATCCAAGATCGCAGCAATGAAGTCCGAAATAATAATCACTGGAAGATAATGCCAAAAGATATGAAAGGCATCTTCCGATACTACTAAAGGGAAAACTCGAAATCTTTCGAATCCCTTTCGCCATCCTGTCGGACCCTATAAAGCGTTCGGTCGTCCGTACCTGATGCAACCGCGGACCGCACCGGCCCAGCGCCGTCGGATAATTCCTGATTCGACCGAGAAACTGTCAATTGCTGGGATGCTGCGAAACAACTGTGCTAACTCGGATAGCACGTCCGTCACTGAGGCCTGAGGAGAAGCGGTCTTACGATGCATTGCCGCTGGAAGCTCCGTGATCGCTACCCCGTGCATACTACCAATATGCGAGCGAACGGAGTGTATAGGCCTCGTGTCCCTTGGCTACCGGATGGCGCGACCTATTCGCCGTGGAATCACTGAATGCCGAAACTGATCGGATACTCGAGGTCACGTAGCCAATGTGCGGTCGTGTGCCCTGGTGTGAGGATGAGGAAGCATTAAAGACAGTCTCTCGGACTGTCAATATAACGGAGCGTCCCGACCAACGGACATATGCTCCGAATTAAAATATCTGAACCACAACATGCGGTCCCCTATGTTGTTGGGCGAGAGAGGGACCTCTCTCGCTCACAGCCCGGACGGACCTGGACCAGCCAGGAACCGGACTAACAGGCTTCCTCCGATCTGTCCTCAATCTGCCGTCACTGGGTGAGTACTAAAGTAATTAAAGTGCTCGCATCACCCAAATCTCCTTCCTAGACCGCAACGGACGAACCCGGCAGCCGAACCATTCGATGAATGTACGCTACACCGGGTGAGCTAGCGAATGTCACTCCGTAGGCGATAGACATATTCCATGAGCACTTATTGCCGCTAACTCTTCATTAACTATGACGACAGAGGCACACTTTTGAAAGACATCTCCATAACTCTTCGAACAAGAAACCAGAAATGCTTGGTTAGCAAGCATAAAATAATAATATATATAGCGTCGTTCAATAATTCAAAAGTTTGTGTGACATTATTGGACTATGTCGGAACTGAGGGACGATGTCCCTGAACCAAACCAAAAATTTCTAAGTCCACCGACACTATCAGTTTCTTATCCGGCATCACAGCATTCTGGTCCGACGAAAGAAGCTGGAGAAGACCAAGTCAGATGACATACACAACAGCATATGTTGTTCCGAAAGGGAAAGCTCGAAATCCTCCGAATCCCTTTCGGTATCCCGTCGGACCGGATGAAACTTTCGGACGTCCGTACCCGCTTCCGCGGAGCGTCCCGACCCAGCATCGTCGGATAAAATATATGCGACAGATTCAGTTGATGCTGGGATGCTGCGATAAACTGTGCTATTAAGGAAAGCATGTCCGTTCCCGAGGCCTGTGCAGTAGCGGTCTTACGATGCATTGCCGCCGGAAGCTCCGTGTACGTTGACTCCCGCACACTTCCTATGCGAACGTCCGGAGTCTGCAGGCCTCGTGTCCCTGGCTACCGGATGGTGTGACCTGGTCGCCGAAGAATCCTTGATCGGCGAAGCTGGTAATATATCGGCGGTCACGCAGCCAAGGTGCGGTCGTGTGCGCTGACGAGAAGAGGAAGCCTTAGCAGTCTCAGCGGACTGCCTATACAACGGAGCGTCCCGAGCGACGGACGTATGCTCCGCTTATGACACATTTTGTACCACAACATCTGGGGCCAGATGTTGTTGAACAAGAGAGGGGCCTCTCTCGCTTGCCGTCCGGATGGACCGGAACGAGCTATGAACCGGACTAAAAGGCTTCCTGCGTTCTCCCTCCGATCCGCCGTCACTGGGTGTGCATTAGGTTAGTTTATAGTGCTCGCATCACCCCAAAATTCCTTCTAGACCGCAACGGACGAACCCGGCTGCCGAACCATTCGGTGAATGGACGCTACACCGGGCGAGCTAGCGGACGTCAAAGGCCGTCGAACCTACTAGGGTCCTCTTAGGCAATTGGCGTATTTACATGAGCACTTTTCCGCTAGCCCTTCATTAATTGTGACGACGGAGGCACACTGTTGGAAGACATCACAGATACATCACCCTAATCTTGATCGTCTGAAATAGAAATTGATAAAGTAGAGTGACCCTGCGGGGAAAGGACCGGAGTGTCCAAATCCCCAACAACATACCGTGACATACGCTTCCCATATTGTCATCGAAATCATACGATACAGAACAGGAGTTAATGCGAGTACACTGACCACATATAGAATGATAATAAAGTCAGAGGAAGACTTCCTCTTAAAACAATTGATCAATATCCTTTCAATGTGAAAAGAAAACAAGTCCTGGTACTCGCACTAACCCCTGGCAATCAAAATACATAATAATAATATGATCCATTGATATAGAAAAAATAATTGAAATCAAAATATTTTGAAAAAATATTTTTTCAGAACAGCCCAAGTTTCTGAAAAGTAACGTTGAGCCCCAATGGATCCCAAGCCTAAGTGTGGACAAAAATTTTAAAAATATTTTAAACAATTTATTCAACACTTACGAACAATAATAATGTATCTAGTTATGATTAAAATAACATCAAGATATTATTTTTTAGAAATCCCCCCCTCACACAGAGGGCTGTTGAAAATGTAAACAATGAGTGTAAAAACACTAAAATAAGACTCCAGGCACCCAGGCCCGAAATCAGTTACCAAAAATACACTATCTGATGCAAAACAGAGACTTCCAGGGAAGAAACTGCAGAACATCAGATGGTAGATGCAGAACACAACGCCTAACCACCCCTA
Organism: Pictodentalium vernedei; assembly: GCA_031216915.1. Lineage (NCBI taxonomy): Eukaryota > Metazoa > Mollusca > Scaphopoda > Dentaliida > Dentaliidae > Pictodentalium > Pictodentalium vernedei. The sequence goes on along the minus strand of CM062292.1, from coordinate 395,756,625 downwards.
GGTGAAGACGTAAACATGGGGAAAGAACAGAATTCATTCTGTTATTCAGCTAAAACTCCCAAGAAAATTTAGTAATAATAATTACAAAAACTATGCCAAAAGCATGGGAGAATAGCAAGGGGGAACTTAAAGGACAGGGAGAGAGGAAAACACTTAAAAAAACAGTGTAACTAAATAATCAGAATGACAACAAAATGGCTGCTGCCTTGAAAATAGGTAACTTAACATAATTTCATTAAAAAATTTTAAGTTACAGCCCTGATAATATTCTGTCACACATTCTTTTCCTCTCCTCCTTCTCTATCCTCCTTAGAATCACCATTTCACTAATATTTATGTGTCTGGCATCATTTAAACTGAGATTTATAAGCACAAAGATCAGTCAGATGTTAACTGATGAAGGGCCAAACTTAGAATGGTTAATGGCGCCAATTTCGGAACGTCCTTGACACTGCGCATGCGCAGTAGGGGCGAAGTGTGGAGGGCCTTTCAGGACATGTTTTCTTTAGTTTTAGATGCAAATTTTGGGGATTGGGGGGCAAAATTTGTGTTTGGCCCTATATTTTAAGAGTTAGCACCAGCTATGTCTGGGTCATTGGTACAGTATAAAAATATTATAAAGTTACAGCTTTGAACGTCCAAAACCACCATTGAACACTTCCTTCATCCAATAACACCCTTCTATCCACCAATTCTTGCTTTGATTTGTGTCTGACATCCTCAAAAAAGAGATTTTAAAGCACATGTCAATTCATTGTTGATGACTTTTAGTGCCAAACAAAGAATGATGTTCGCACCAATTCCGGACACTTCCTGATGTCTGCGAATGCGCAGAGAATAAATGTATGGAGGGCCAGATAGGACTTTTAATTTTTGGTTTTGCAAGCAAATTTTGGGGATTGGGGGGGGGGGGGGGTTCAAAATTTGTGTTTGGCCCTTAATAACTTGAGTTAAGCACCGACTAGTCTAGGTCATTGGTTTACAGTGTAAAAATATAATTGAATTAACATGAGTATTCAATTAACAGGGATTGTGTCACCTTCCTATATTCTACAAATAAACATTCAAATTCTGCACATATGGATAAAAAAACACAAGCAATGTTTCAGCCAATGGAACTCAGGGTTTAACCTGGAGGCCCACTGGATAGAACTTTGTGCTTGTTATGCTTTGCAACAAATTTGAAATTACTGCTTGGGTTGAATATCCACTCTGCAGGTGATTTAGTGATAATACATTCTCCACATACTCTATATTCAATTAACAGGTCAAATTTGTACTGGAGGTGTGATAAATGGTTTACTGTTGGGAAATTATATTCAGTTAACAGGGTTATTCAGTTAAAGAGATACCCAATTAAGTGGGCTCCATTGTAGTCAGCATGTCATTAAGCAGAAAACACAGAACTAAGTTATGATGATTTTTGATGATGAAGTCACATGATGAACAGTTTGACAGGATTATATCTCATAGAGTAAAGGTATGGTAGAGAGAATCTCTCCAGTTATAGCTGTCTGAGTTTCGGCTTCTGTTTTTATTCCAGCTGAGGCCTTGACTTCGCTCCTCTTCTTCAAAATACTTTTCACCGTTTTCTCTACACTTGCTTTATCATCAGTTTTCTCAGAATTCTTCTCACCACCACTTTCAGCATCTTCTTCATCCTTTTCATCATCACTGTCCACACCATTAATTAGTATCTTCAGGTCTTTGAATGTCTCCCCTACAGACCACAATGAACTAGCCTTCCATTTTGCCTGATAGTTTGGGCTACCCTCATCAGCTGTAAAAGAATAATATGAACCAACTTGGATGTGTGGGTTCAGACTTTCTCCATGGCTTCCAAAAATAGACAAGTCAACAAATACATGTTCAACATTCCCCAAGTCAATAAGTGCAAATGTGTCTTCAACACTTTTGACTCGACCATATCCACTTGGATCTCCTTTTCTAGCCCGCAAAAACGTTATTCCAATCAAAATCACCGCCAAATCTGGATTATCCACATTTGCAACCATTTGTTTACTCTGGACAAAATGAAAGATATTTGGTTTCGCTTGCAGAAAACTACTAAACATGCCTTTAGTAAAAGGCTTCGTTGGTGAACCAGTCTTACTCCGCAGGTAGGTATCATACACTTGATCGAGAGATAACATTTTTCGGGCTTGCAGGATTTTTCTGATCTTCATAACAACTTTATAGTCATCTGGAGTTAATGAAGCTACATTATCATCATTTTGCTGTTCTTCTGTGAGCAAGGATTCCTTTAGGGCAACTTTACTTTCAGTTTTATTGACTTTAAAAATAAAAGGATGCTTTTCAAGCCATGGAACTAATTTTTCTTTAGCCACTCCAACAGATTCACGAATATTTTTGGATGTCTGAGAAAGCCATCCACACATACTAGAGACTGGAATCCAAGGCTCGTCCTTTTTCAACATTCTGTCACGAAATAGGAACAAACAATCAATTTCTGTATCTCCCGAGGATGCAGAAGGTATGACAAGCTGATCTTTATGAACTCTGGTAAACCTTAAAAATTTCTCAATTATTGTCACTTCTTTATTAGTCCTGTCATATTTGAATAACGATGGAAACATCTCAATAAAAGCTTCAATACCTTCTTCATTTCGTCCAGCAGCTATCTGCATTTCTCTTGTACAATTTGCAGAACCGAATCTGCCTCTCAAATTATGCAGAGACAATGGGCTAGCACTGGTCTTAAGAGCTTCTAAAAAGAGTACAAGAACATCTCGTGCAGCCGGACTATTCAACTTATTCAGAACATTTGGTTTCAATGATGCCGTTACATCCAGTTTCCACCTCATATTTTTAGCGCTGATTGGATTCTGAAAATGACATGAGAAAAGAAATAAAAATTAGTATGAATGATCAGATTTCTCTCCCACCTCAATATGATGTCATTCTATTTCAAATATGTACAGTAAGGTCGTCGTGGACTGGTCATATTCCATGCGTGGGTAGTGATGTCCATGCATGTGTTTACCAGGTAATAACAAGAGTAGGGTGTCCACCCATTAGCTCACCAACGCATGGCATGCAATAAACCTAGTCTTAATTATAAATCTGCAAAAAATGTACATAAACAGCAAAACAGGTCAGATATTTTTCTAAGTCCAGACTTACAAAAATAGTTAACATCACATTAAAAAATTCGTAAAACTAAATGTTCGGCCAAGAGTTAATGTAATTTTATATTGATGCATTTAACACATATATGAAATACAAAAGGCCCCAAGGGGCTTTAATCGCTCACCTGCCAAAGTGGTTCAAAGAAGTATTTGGGATCACATTCAGTTAGACATGGTTCATCAACACTACAAAGGAATAAAGTCATGGGAGGCAAATTTGATGGAAAAACACTAAGGAATGGATTTGAACAAACCTCAAGCACACATGCCCCCACCCCACCAGGGACTCAAATTGAATAAACTTAAATCTGTACCCCTTGAGATGTCATATATCAAATATGAAAGGTTTCTGATAGGTGGATCTTAAGAAGATTTCAAAAGAAATTCCCTCATATAGCACTGAGTTAAAAAATTTCTAAATTTTGGTCAAAAAGTCTGAACTGAACCCAAAATTTTCAGGTTAAAATTTTTCTTTTTTCCGTCTCAAAATTGAACAAAACGTATAAAGAAACCGAGAAAGGAAAATCCAAATTTTGGTCTGAAATTTCAAAATTTCCAAGTCGGAACCAGACCTAAAATTTTCAAACTTTCTTTTTTTTGTCTCAAAATTGAAAAAAAGCATAAAAATTGAAATTTTTTTTATTCAAAATTTGGTCCCAAATTTTTTTATGGCCCAACCAGCCACAAAATTTTGAACCTAGGTACTCGATTTAAACAAACTTGAATCTGACCACCGTAGAGATGATAAATACCAAATGTTAAAGGATTCTGATTGCAATGTGAATCTGAAGATTTTAAAAGAAATTCCCTCATATCGCACTTAGTTAAAATTCAGGCTCCCATAGGTAGCACAAATTAATAACCCAGGGACCAGATTTGAACAAACTTGAGTCTAACCCTCCAACAGATATTGTATACCAAATATGAAAGGATTCTGACTGGTGGATCTGAAGAAGATTTTTAAATTAAAATTAAAGCTAAAATTTCGGCTGCCATATATCAACCGAGGGACTAAGATTGAAAAAACTTGAACTAACCCTCCTAGAGATGTTGTATACCAAATATGAAAGGATTCTGACTACAGGGTCTAAAGAAGAAGATTTTTTAAAAAAAACAAGTCGGAACTGGACCAAAAGTTTTCCTGCTATAAAAAAAAATATTTTTGCCTAAAAAAACAAAATTTTTTTTTTTTAATTTTGGTCCCAAATTTCTAAGGCTTAAGCCGATCCAAAATTTTCAAACCGGGGACCCAATTTGAACAAACTTGAATATGACCCCCCCCCCCCCACCCCCCCCCCCCCCACACACCTAGAGATGATGTACACCATATGTTAAAGAATTCTGACTGGTGGATCTGTAGAAGAGGATTTTTCAAGAAATTTCCTCATATTGCACTAAGTTAAAATTCAGGCACCCATAGGGAGACCAAATATTAACCGAGGAACTTGATTTGGACAAACTTGAATCTCTTCCCCCCCCCCCCCCCCCTCCCGATTTGAAGAAACTTGAATCTGACACACATACTCCCACCCAACACCACCCCAAGATGATGTATACCAAATATGAGAGGATTGTGACTGGAGGATCTGAAGAAGAAGATTGTTGAAGAAATTTCCTCAAATTGCACTGAGTTAAAATTCAGGCTCCAATAGGGAGCCCAAATATAAACGAGGAACTAAATTTGCACAAACTTGAATCTGCACCCCACCCCTCTCTAGAGATGATGTAGAGATGATGCATAACAAATATGTGAAGACTGAACCTGAAGATTTTTGAAAAAAATTCCTCATATTGCACCGAGTTACAAGTTAAACTTTCGGCTCCAATAGAGAGCCCAAATACTAACTCAGGAACCCAATTTTAACAAACTTGAATCTGACCCCACAGGAGATGTTGTATACCATAGCCTGATAGGTAGCACAAACATTAACCGAGGAGCTCGATTTGAATAAGCTTGAATCTGAAAGCATTCTGAGAGGTAGATTTGAAAAAGATTTTTAACGAAATTTCCTCAAATTGCACCAAGTTAAATTTGGGCTCCAACAGAGAACCCAAATACTAACCCAGGGACCTGATTTGAACAAACTTGAATCTGACCTTCCTAGAGATGTTGTATACCAAATATCGAAAGATTTCAACTGCTGGATCTGAAGAAGAAGATTTTTAAAGAATATTCCACATACTGCATTAAGTTAAAATTTGGGCGCCAATAGAGAGCTCAAATCTTAACCCAGGGACTCGACTTGAACAAACTTGAATCTGACCACCCAAGAGATGTTGTATACCAAATATGAAAAGATTCTGACTGGTGCCTGAAGAAGAGATTTTTTTTAATTTTTGAAAAAATGTATGGGTGCTATCAGTTATGCCCCTTGTGATGCCCACTGTAGGTGCGGCAAGTTTATTTGAACAAACTTGAATTGATACATGATAAGGAAGGAACATGTACACGAAATTTGGTCCAGTAGTTTGTAAGGAGAAGTGGATGCTGTAAAGTTCACAACGGACGACAAAGACGACGGACGGCAAGTGATAAGTTAAGCTCCCTTCGGTGAGCTAATAAAAGCCACAGCATACTGGTGATAGCCTCCTCTCATGTATAGCAGAACAGGTCAAAAATTTTCTAAGTCCACACTGACAAAAAAGATACATAGTAACAGGGTGGAAAGTCAAAGTGGACTCTTGCAATAACTTGAACACAAGTGTTTACGCCGACGTGCCTCGGGTCATGACATAAGCTCACTACTAAAAATCATTAACATCAAAATTTTAATTAATGAAGCACTGGGTGGTACACCTGGTGCTTCATTAATTAAATTTTTGATGATTATTTCTATAATTATAGTGTTTGAAATCTAATATTATTGAGTTGTGGAAATACTGCCTACCCATGTGACCAGTCCATGCCAGCCATACTGTAACCCTTATTTATTAAGTTCCGTTTTGGCTTTTCCTGAATTCCTTCAACATTTCACCTAACATGACTACAGTAGAAACTAGAAGTCCTGTGACTATATTGTACACTATTTTGAAGTAATAGCGGGCTATTCCTGTTTATCCGGCACACTGAGATTAATTAACTGATCAAGCTGTGTTATAGTCTGTTCAAAATAATAGATGTTTGCATCGTTTGTGCTTGATTGCTATTTTTGTCGGCTATGAATAATGATGAGTATTGATGTGAGATAGGTTCATGAGTTTATTTGTTTTTTTTATTATTTCATTTGCATGGGCATTTATTTGTAAATATTGTGATCAGGTTTGCGTCATTTGTTTGATTGTGTTATTTTTTGCTGGCTATTAATAGTAACGAGTATTGACGTAAGATAGGTTCATGTGTTTATTTTGTTTTTATTTGCATGAGCATTTATTCATAAATATTGTGGTATAGAAAGGGGTAGTACTACTACAATGTCATCTCACAATGGCTGACGCATAAGTTAACGCAAGCTTCATCCCAAATGGAAGAGGAGGAAAACATCTCATTTTTGATGGTTTCAAGTTCTGTTAATAGTCCAGGAGAAATCAGCGCATCCATTGGCATTGCTGCCAAAAGAATTGACCTGCCACTATCAATACGATGAATGATATCATAACGACAGCAGGTGGTATACACAACCATCCATCAGACTTAGGCCAAATTGCAGTGGATACTTCCTTGTCTGAATTGAAAGAGGATTTGAGGCCCATAACAGCAATCTACCAAGAAGAAATTGCCAAACTGAGAACTGATGAAACGCATGAAGAAATACTGGGAAAGATCCCAACATTTTATAGCATTAAAACATCTTTATACAGTTCAAGAGCCGAGACATGTCCGAATCTACCACAATGCCGATCATCTCCAACGCTTCCAGAAGCTAACACAAAGACAACAACTGGTGACAATTTTTTATGGGCTGATGATGGAGAGGTGGACAAAATACTGATCTTCTGCACTGACCTCAACTTACAGCACATTGCAGCACATTGCCACTGCTGACACTTTGTTCTGTGATGGGACTTTTGAGAAGATATTCTTCCAACTGTATACCATTCATTGTTTTGTGCAGGAAAGATGTGTCCACTTCTTCATGCATTCCAGTGTTATATCATCCATGGCAAATTTAAATCTTCAGCTTGTCATGTTAATGTATAATATTTTATTTATTTTTAAAATATTAAAGTTTTATTCTGATATGCTCACTCTTTTTCTCCTTTTCCCCCCACTGACAATCATCTTATAATGTGCAAATAATAACCTACAGTAATGAAACAAACTATAGTGGGCTTTGTTTTGATGTGACAGATTATCACACTTTCAACCGAAACAATAGGTGCCAGATAAACAGGAAGACCCCATAATAGTATGCTGAGTAAGTTAACCTTTGTCCAAGTTTGCAAATGCTTGTTGTATTTTGTCCTCAGAAATTGTAAATATTTAAATTAGTAAGTGAATTAGAGATGGTGTGTCACCCGTAATACCCACACCGTGGCATACTGCCTAGTGTGGGTGACTGAAAAGGGGCATTCAATTTCTCTGAGTAAGTAATGCTCCTCATCATGTTGATCATTTTTGTGAAGTTTCATGAAAATGTGGCTAATACTATGGAAGTAGTTCGCTCCACAAATTTGCATGCGCAATGCACCAACGACGACAGACCGACAAGTTGACTCTTGTATAAGTTGAATCTTATAACCCCACCCCCACCCCACCCACCCAGACACAAAAAACTTCATTTTGAGGGGGTATCAAAATCTAAAAAACATCGATTTAGCAGTAATCCACTCACTATATCCTGTAGTCTCAATATTTTCTTTCTGTTCAATCAATTAAGTACATGATTTCACTACCTACCTCGTTAATAGCGCATTATATTTTTCATTGCATAGCACAAACACTCCTGTGAATTTAAGACTATTTCATTCTTCTTCAGTAAGTAGGGCATTAACTAACAAGCACTTTCTGTGCTAATTGTTACAGAACTTCTACTTTCATTTGTGGTTGACAATAATTTTTTTCTAAATAAGTAAATTTATATATTTGTTGGTGGGTTAGGTCATTATGAGCATTTTTGGCTATACCATGACCGCAACACCGGTATAAGTTTAGCCAATTTTTTAGACCTATGCTGCCCACTTCCAACTCAGGCATTTGTTCCAAAAGCCATTTTATCAGTGCAGCAGAACTTGTTTACCACAGCAAAACACTGCTCCACTTCCCAGGGTACCAAAGGAAGGCTAAAGAAGTGACAAATTTCCCCAAATCGTTTATTTGCTTCAAAACCACAGTCGATGCCTCATATTAGCATAGGTTTCATGAGCTTATTCAGATCGGAAAGCAAAAGCTAAGAAACATAATTATTTACTTAAGATTCAATCACATATCCACTTTTGGGGCAGAAGGTCCTCTCAGCAGCCCCATTGCATAAACCAACATTTTACCTATTACATAGCTACCTCTTATAACAAGACTGGTTTTTAATTTAATAGTCGCGATTTTTTCTGGGGATGCACAGAGAAATTGAAGAATTATTAATACGTCTTCCCGAAGGCAATGTTTTGCTACTGCAAACATTGACCACAGGAAGACATATTTATACCTAGTGGTTCTGCAACATAAAGCTCAAGATTTGCTGATATGGTAGTCCAGGAAGTACACTGAGAGATGATTTAATTTTGTGAGGGCAGCTAATTGATACAGGATCTCAAGAATGATGAGGCAGTCTGTTGATACCCAAGTGTAACAAGAGGCCCTAGGTGACCGGAGGGCACTCACCTGACATGGTAGCCTAAATATCAACCCAGGGAATTGATCTAACAAGTTGCATCTGCCCCTCCTAAGAAAAGCTGATACCAAATATCCAAAGATTCTGACCGGTGGATCTAAAGAAAACAAGAGGCCCCAGGGGGCTGAGGGTGCTCACCTGACATGGTAGCCAAAATATCAACCCAGAGAATTGATACAAGTTGCATCTGCCCCTCCTAAGAAAAGCTTATACCAAATATCCAAAGATTCTGACCAGTGGATCTAAAAAAAAAGATTTTTTAAGAATATCCCTCATATTGAACTAAGTAATAATTCGGGCTCCAACAGAGAGCCCAAATATGAACCCAGGGACTTGGCTTGAACAAACTTGAATCTCACCTCCAGTGGGATATTGTATACCAAATATCAAAAGATTCTAACTGGTGGATGTGAAGAATAAGATTTTTTTAAGAATATTCCTAATATTGAACTAGGTTATAATTTGGGCTCCCACAGGGAGCCCAAATATCAACCCAGGGACTTGGCTTGAACTAACTTGAATCTCACCCCCCAAAGGATGCTGCATGCCAAATATCAAAACATTCCAACTGCTGAATCTGAAGATTTTTAAAGAAAAGTTCCTCATGTTGAACTAAGTTATAATTCGGGCTCCTACAGGAAGCCCAAATATGAACACAGGGACTTGGCTTTAACAAACTTGAATAGCACACCCCCTAAGGATGCTTCACACCAAATATCAAAACATTCCGACTGCTGGATCTGTAGAAGATTTTTTAAGAAAATTCCTCATTTTGAACAAATTATAATTCAGGCTCCAACAGTGAGCCCAAATATGAACCCAAAGACTTGGCTTGAACTAACTTGAATCTCACTCCCCTAAGCATGCTGCATACCAAATATCAAAAGATTCTGATTGGCAGATCTGAAGAAGATTTTTAAAGGATATTCCTCATATTGCACTAAAATAAAACATTTGGGCTCCCATAGAGAGCCCAAATATGGACGCAGGGATTTAATTTCAATAAACATGTGAAACAATCTTCAAAAGATGTTATATGTGAAATCTGAAAGCTTTTGGAGCGGTGGTTTGGGAGAAAAGTAGTCTTAAATGTTTTTTCCCCATGTTTTTTCCCATTACCCACAGTGATGAAAAATGCGGACTCTTCAAAGTCCCCAAAGAGTACCCCATGATAAAACCGATAGCATTTTTTTTTACCATTCCATTCTGTTCCATTCTGTTAGTCCTAAGAAAGCTTCACACCAAATAAGAATTCTCAGTACTGTGTAGTTTTGGAGATAAAATTTTTTTCTATTTTTAGCACCTGCGGTTCCGATGGGGCGATGGGAAAAAAAATTGGGCATAAATTAAGTACTTATGCACTTATGACCCAATAAGCCCTCGTATCAAATTTGGTTCAAATCTGCATCTCGGTTTGGAAAATAGAAATTTTGAGCAGTGCGTTCCCCCACATCCCCCCCACCCCCCCCCCCACCCCCCCCCACCCCCATAACAAAGGCAAATATAGCTCCTCAAAATTCTCTTGAACAAATCTGAGTCTACACCTCAAAAGGAAGCCGGACACCAAATATCAAGTCTCTGCTAGTGCTGGTTCATGAGAAGACTATTTCAGCACACTTTTTGGAGGTGGCCCTACCGAGGGCAAGGCAACTTGATTTGAACAAAATCAAATTGCGATGTCATAAATTATTATCTCAAATATCAATTAAATTGGTTCAGCAGTTTGGGAGGAGAAGACGCAAACACCATGTTCACGGACGACAGACAGTGAGTGATCACTATAGCTCTCCTGACTGAAAGTCAGGTGAGCTAAAAACGTGCTGGTTAGATCATCAGGACATACACAAGGATAATGGAGTTCATATAAATCACATCTCAATGAGACAATAGAACTGTCTCTTCAATACAGTAAGTGTATGAAAGAAACTTTGGTTTCGGTAAGTCGAAGGGGTTACGGGACGTTTCATCCTGGGACGATTCATCCCAAAATTACAACCGGGACTATTCATTCCAAATATCGGAATGATTCTGCCAAACATTATTTTTGGGGGGTATTTCTGTTCAACCTACATTCACACATCACACAGGTTGGCGTCAGAAACAATGGGATAACAATCGGAAGACAATGAATCTCGGTATCCTGAAAGTGGGTTGTAGCAACATCCAGGGTCTCCACAAGAAAGTAAGCAAACTTGCTACATTGATCGGGGTAGAGAAATTTGATGTCACGGGCTAAGCGATACGTTGTTAAGACATGGGAAATGGATAGACCAATTAAGGGGGTGCATGTGGATAGGTGTAGGGCAAACAGAAGGTCAGAAAAAAGGGGGAGGGGTAGGCATGTGCATTGAAGAGGATTCAAAACCGTCACCGATCACAGACCTGGAAGATGTCAGCACCTCGGCTGAGGTACCGAAAGAAATTGGTTGGGTGAAGGTGAATCTAAATGAAAGTGTCAGTGACACTGTAGCTTAAGTTGTGTGTTGTGTTTGATGAAAAGGATAATGTTCAATGTTTATGAAAGGATTATCACTTAAAGAGATGAAATACATCAGCACCTATGCTATTCTGTAGATTATGAGGCTTAAAACATAAAACAAACCAAGAACATGAACTTTTGATGGGAAAGAAATAATTACAAAAATAAAGAATAAAATAAAAAAAAATGCCTGCCCACATACAATTTTACAAAAAAAATGGCCTGAGAAACAGATCTACTCCATGGGACCTAACTAAACAAGAGGCCCCAGGGGGCCTGAGGGCGCTCACCTGACATGGTAGTCTAAATATCAAACCAGGGACTTGACTTGAATAAGCTGCATACACCCCTCCTAAGAAAAGCATATACCAACTAGATGAAGCGATTGTGCCCAGACAATACACAGGATTTTCCTTCTATTTTCAGTTCCTGCACTTTTACGTCCCAAAATTGAGATAAACGCATAAAAAACAGATTTTTTTTCCAAACAAAATACTTTCAGCCTAAATTTTTTTCTTCTTCTTAAAAACGCATAAAAAATGATAAAACTAATTTCCGGATTTTGGTCCTAAATTTTCTAAGTCACCCGGACCCCAAATTTTCAGGGTAAAAAAAAAGAATTTTTTTTTGGTCTTAAAATTGAGAGAAATGCATAAAAAACAAAAAAAAAATTTTCAGGATTTTGGTCCAAAATTTTCTAAGTCCCACCCGGACCCCAAATTTTCAAAAAAAATTTTTTTTTGTCTTCAATTTGACAGAAATGCATAAAAAACAACAAAAAAAAATTTCCAGATTTTGGTCCAAAATTTTCTAAGTCCCACCCGGACCCCAAATTTTCAGGGGAAAAAAATTTTTTTTTTTTTTTTGTCTTAAATTTGAGAGAAATGCCTAAGAAACAAAAAAAAAAAATTTCAGGATTTTGGTCCAAAATTTTCTAAGTCCCACCTGGACCCCAAATTTTCAGCGGGAAAAAAAAAAATTTTTTTTTGTCTTAAAATTGAGAGAAATGCATAAAAAACAAAAAAAAAATTTCAGGATTTTGGTCCAAAATTTCCAAGTCCGCAACAGGACCCAAAATTTTCAGCCTAAATATGAACCTAGGGACTTGGCTTCAACAAACTTGAATCTCACCCCCCTAAGGATGCTGCATACCTAATATCAAAATATTCTTATTGCTAGATCTGAAGAGGAAGATTTTTAAAAAATACTCCTCATACTACACTAATTTAAACATTTCGGCTCCCATAGAGAGCCCAAATATCCACCCAGGCAATTGATTTCAATAAACATGTGAAACAATCTTCCAAAGATGTTATATGTGAAATTTTAAAGCTTTTGGAGCAGTGCTTTGGGAGAAAAGTAGTCTTATGTTTTTCCCATTACCCACAAGAGTTAAAAAATGCTGACTCAGCACTTTTTCAAAGTCCCCAAAAAGTACCACATGATAAAACCGATGGCAATTTTTTTTTACCATTCCATTCTGTTGGTCCTAAGGAAGCTTCACAACAAATAAGAATTCTCAGTGCCATGTAGTTTTGGAGATATGGGCGTTTTAATTTTTTCTATTTTTAGCTCCTGTGGTTCCCACGGTGCTATGGGAAAAAAAATTTCTGCACAAATTAGGTACTTATGACCTAATAAGCACTCACATAAAATTTGGTTCAAATTGGCCTCGCGGTTTGGAAAATAGAAATTTGGGGCGGGGCAAAAATTTTTGCCCCTCCTTTAACATCGTCAAATATAGCCCCTCGAACTTCTCTTGAACAAACTTGAGTCTACACCTCAAAAGGAAGCTGCATACCAAATATCAAGTCTCTGCTATTGCTGGTTCTTGAGAAGAAGATTTTTTAAGAATTGGAGCATTTTTGCGCCATCCCTCTACTCAATATGAGCCAAAATCTAATTTGACAAAAAATCAAAATGCCCTTATATAACCCCTACTCACATGAAATTTCATTAATATGCAGCCAGTGGTTTGGGAGAAAAAGGCCCAAACACCACCTTCACGGCGGACGCCGGACGACGGACGAAAAGTGATCAGAATAGCTCACCCTGACTTTCAGTCAGGTGATCTAACAAGAATTGTGATAATTGGGAATATGTTCATTTCTGTTCTCTGTATGCTATCTTTCTGATAAAAATAATATGAGGTGTACACTGTACTAAAGAGCTGAGGGATGGGTTAATATGAATTAAATTGGTTCAGCAGTTTGGGAGAAGACGACGCAAACACCATGTTCACAGACGACGGATGGTGAGTGATCACTTTAGCTCTCCTGACTGAAAGTCAGGTTAGCTGGAAAAAAAGGTTGCATCTTTACCGCTAACTTATCACAGGGGACCGGTAAAGATGCAACTGCTTTCAGGGACGTGACATAATCAACATGAAAATATTTGGAAATATATCAGAATGTGTGAAATGTTTCCATGATGTAATTCCATTATTATAATCAACACTGGGCAATTGTGTGTGAACACTGACAATTTATTTCAACATTGGTGAAAGATCACATACAGGCATATCAAGGGAGCTAACTTGAGGGGCAGAAGGTCCTCTTAGCAGCCCCATTGCATAAACCAACATTTTCCCTATTACAAGCTACCTCGTATAACAAGACTGTTTTTTAATTTAATAGTGGCAATTTTTTCTGGGGACTCACAAAATTGCAGAATTATTAATACGTCTTCCCGAAGGCAATGTTTTGCTACTGCAGCCTACAGACTATCGAGCGAAGCAGTCTTCCATTCCCAAAATTAAAATGAGAAAAGAGCCATTTCAAATGATTAACTGACTGGATTTCTTCGCGTTTGTCAGTAGCATTCCCCACAGAAAGCCCTTTCAGGTGATGGGTCTGGAGCATAAAGTTTATGAAAGAAGTTTATCTGGTGTTTGATCACCATTTCAAGTTGAAGTGCTTTACACAACAGTGAAGTGATGATCTCTTTTTTTGTTCCATTTGCGGTAAAATGCGATCGCGAACGGTTCTGAGGTTACAGAACATCAGTTTTTTAAATCATCGTAACCTCCCCCGTAACCTGAATGACTGTTCGGGACTTATTTCCAGCCCTTTACATTGAGCCCAAATGTAAACAGAGGGGCTTAATTTTAACAAACTGGTATCTGACTCCTCCATGGCTGCTGTAGGAACATATCATCCTGATTCTCTACAGCACACTATGACAGAATTGATGGCAATTTTCATTTTACCATTCCATTCTACTGATCCAAAGGATGCTTCACACCAAATATGAGATCTCTGTTCTGTGCAGTTTGGGAAATACAAGTGTTTGAAAATATTTCTATTTTTAGCTCCTGTGATTTCTGGAGTTACCACAGGGATAAGAGAATTTTTTTGGAAGGAATCAAGTGCTATTTGGTTCAAAATGGCTCATCGGTTAAAAAAAGAGAAAGTTTGGGAAATATGAGTGTTTCAAATACTTCTATTTTCAATTCCTGGAGTTTCTGGAGTTCACACACGGATAAGGGAATTTTTTTTTTGTGATTATTTGGTTCAAATTGGCTCATCGGTTAAGAAAAGAGAAAGTTTGGGTGGGCAAAAAATCATCGTAACCTCCCCCGTAACCTGAATGACTGTTCGGGACTTATTTCCAGCCCTTTATATTGAGTCCAAATGTAAACAGAGGGGCTTAATTTTAACAAACTGGTATCTGACTCCTCGATGGCTGCTGTAGGAATATATCATCCTGATTCTCTACAGTACACTATGACAGAATTGATGGCAATTTTCATTTTATCATTCCATTCTACTGATCCAAAGGATGCTTCACACCAAATATGAGATCTCTGTTCTGTGCAGTTTGGGAAATACAAGTGTTTGAAAATATTTCTATTTTTAGCTCCTGTGATTTCTGGAGTTACCACAGGGATAAGAGAATTTTTTTGGAAGGAATCAAGTGCTATTTGGTTCAAAATGGCTCATCGGTTAAAAAAAGAGAAAGTTTGGGAAATATGAGTGTTTCAAATACTTCTATTTTCAATTCCTGGAGTTTCTGGAGTTCACACACGGATAAGGGAATTTTTTTGTTGTTCATGTTTATTGAGGAATTTCATTGTAACTTGGTGGGTTGACTTCATACAATGTCTAGATGAGAAAGTCACCTTTTGGTCCTGATTGGGCAACTGTGACGGCTACAGGGGCCTGAAAACCTTTAGCACAGTCTACAGGTCATATTTATGAAGGGATTTCATTGTAACTTGGTAGGATGACTCCAAATAATGTCTACATGAGAACGTCCCATTTTGATCGCGATCATTGAGCCTTGATGGGTGCCCGAGCCCAAAAATCTTTGGCTTAGGCAAAAGGTCATATTTATGGAAGGATTTCATTGTAACCTGTTAGGTTGACTCCATATAATGCCTAGATGATGACATCCCTTTTTGGTCGTGATTGGTCAGCTGTGATGGCTACAGGTGCCCTTAGCCCGAAAACATTGAGCACAGTCTACAGGTCATATTTATAAAGGGATTTCAGTGTAACTTCGTAGGATCACTCCAGATGATGCCCAGATGAGATTGTGCCCTTTGGTTGCGATCATTCAGCCATGATGGCTGCCCGAAGCCCGAAAACCTTTAGCACAGTCTACAGGTCATATTTATGAAGGGATTTCATTGTAACTTGGTAGGTTGACTTCATATAATGTCAAGATGAGAACGTCGATTGGGCAACTGTGACGGCTACAGGGGCCCGAAGCCTGAAAACTTTTAGAACAGTCTCCAGGTCATAATTATGAAGGGATTTCATGGTAGCTTGGTAGGATGACTCCAAATAATGTGTAGATGAGAACATCCCCTTTTGGTCGCGATCATTCAGCCTTTATGGCTGCCCGAGCCCAAAGACCTTTAGCATATTCTACAGGTCATATTTATGGAAGGATTTCATTGTAACTTGTTAGGTTGACTCGATATAATGCCTAGATGATGACATCCCCTTTTGGTCATGATTGGTCAACTGTGATGGCTTCAGGTGCCCGAAGCCCGAAAATCTTGAGCCCAGTCTACAGGTCATATTTATGAAGGGATTTCATTGTAACTTTGTTGGATCAATCCAGATGATGCCCAGATGAGAATGTCCCCTTTTGGTTGCGATCCTTCAACCATTATGGCTGCCCGAGCCCGAAGCCCGAATACCTTTAGCACAGTCTACAGGTCATATTTATGAAGGGATTTCATTGTCTGCATTTGCGGGCTTGGGCAGCCATCATGATTGACAGATCATGACCAAAGGGGAACATTCTCATCTAGGCATTATACAAAGGCATCCTCCCAAGATACAATGAAATCCCTTCATAAATGCGACCTGTAGACTGTGCTAATGGTTTTCGGGTTTTGGGGTTGGGCAGCCATACTGGTTGACTGATCACAACCAAACAGGGACGTTCCCATCTAGACATGACCCCAAACCTGCATGACAAATTTCGTGACGATCAGACCAGAACTACAGGGTGTAGCCTGTGCTAAAGGAAAATGTGAACAGACTCAGCCTAACAGACTAGCAGACTTCCACACACGTGATGACTTTGTCAACTTAAGCTAAAAACTATACAGCATGGCACATCAGTAACTTGAAGATATATATAAAGTAACATGACAATTGAATGGATATTTTTTGAGTTATCTCACATAAAGGGATTGGAAGAATTTTCAATCTGAAGGATAAAGGGTTAATATCTCAGGATCAAATTATCAGATTTACAATGAAAGTGTCATGACACTGTACATAGCTCAACTTGACAAACTTGAACTTAGTAAGTTATAAATGAAATGGCAAAATTGAAGATCATTGGTACCAATGTTATTTGATGAAATTTCAACATAACAGCATTGTGTGTGTACAACGTCAGAGTAATCCATGCATTTTTAAATGTAAACTGTAAGACTGGCTAAAGGATCTCACATAAAGGGATTGGAAGAATTTTCAATCTGAAGGATAAAGGGTTGATATCTCAGGATCAAATTATCAGATTTACAATGAAAGTGTCAATGACACTGTTCATAGCTCAACTTGACAAACTTGAACTTGGTAAGTTATAAATGAAATGGCAAAATTGAAGATCATTGGTACCAATGTTATTTGATGAAATTTCAACATAACAGCATTGTGTGTGCACAACATCACGAGTAATCCATGCATTTTTAAATGTAAACTGTAAGACTGGCTAAAGGAAGAATGTTGATACGCAAATGCAGTATGTTCAGAGGTTATTGTAAATGGCAACTTTTTTCACAGAAATGAATGCTAATCAATAGCTCTTATCTAACGTTCTTGCCTAATGAGCACACCAAGTTAAACTAGAGGTACTGTGAGCAAACTCACAAAGTGATCCCCCCCCCCCCCCGCACCTGAAATGCATAAGTTAGATTATCTCCTCTTGGAAATGTCAGAACGGAATTATATTGCTTCATGCACATCTTCATATGGAGTTCTTCCATTGTGTTAAGTTTCATGAAAATTCTTCAAACGGTTTAGGAGGAGTTGCGCTTACAAGGATGGACAGACAGACAGATGGACAGACGGACGGACAGGGAAATTCCTACATACCCTCCCAAACTTTGTTTGCGGGGGGTATAAAAACAAGAGGCACCAGGGGGCCTGAGGGTTCTCACCTGACATGGTAGTCTAAATATCAAACCAGGGACTTGACTTGAATAAGCTGCATACGCCCCTCCTAAGAAAAGCATATACCAACTAGATGAAGCGATTGTGCCCACACAATACACAGGATTTTCCTTCTATTTTCAGTTCCTGCACTTTTGTCCCAAAATTGAGATAAACGCATAAAAAACAGATTTTTTTCCCAAACAAAATACTTTCAGCCTAAATTTTTTTCATCTTCTTAAAACGCATAAAAAACGATAAAACTAATTTCCGGATTTTGGTCCAAACTGGACCTCTAATTTTCAGGGGAGAAAAAAAAAAAAAAATTTTGAGTGTAAAAAAAATTTTTTTTTTTTTGTCTTAAAATTGAGAGAAATGCATAAAAAACAAAAAAAAAAATTTCAGGATTTTGGTCCCACCCTGACCCCAAATTTTCAGGGGAAAATTTTTTTTATTTTTTTATGTCTTAAAATTGACCAAAACGCAGAAAAAACAAAAAAAAATTTTTTTCGGATTTTGGTCCAAAATTTTCTAAGTCCCACACGGACCCCAAATTTTCAGGGTAAAAAAAAAAAATTTTTTTTTTTTGTCTTAAAATTGAGAGAAATGCATAAAAAAAATTTTTTTTTTGGATTTTGGTCCAAAATTTCTAAGTCTGCAACGGGACCCCAAATTTTCAGCCTAAATATGAACCTAGGGACTTGGCTTTAACAAACTTGAATCTCACCCCCCTAAGGATGCTGCATACCTAATATCAAAAGATTCTTATTGCTAGATCTGAAGAAGAAGATTTTTAAAAAATACTCCTCATACTGCACTAATTTAAACATTTCGGCTCCCATAGAGAGCCCAAATATCCACCCAGGCAACTGATTTCAATAAACATGTGAAACAATCTTCCAAAGATGTTATATGTGAAATTTTGAAGCTTTTGGAGCAGTGCTTTGGGAGAAAAGTAGTCTTATGTTTTTCCCATTACCCACAGTGTTAAAAAATGCTGACTCAACACTTTTTCAAAGTCCCCAAAAAGTACCACATGATAAAACCGATGGCAATTTTTTTGACCATTCCATTCTGTTGGTCCTAAGGAAGCTTCACAACAAATAAGAATTCTCAGTGCCGTGTAGTTTTGGAGATATGAGCGTTTTAATTTTTTTCTATTTTTAGCTCCTGTGGTTCCCACGGTGCTATGGGGAAAAAAAATTCTGCATAAATTAGGTACTTATGACCCAATAAGCACTCACGTAAAATTTGGTTCAAATCGGCCTCGCGGTTTGGAAAATAGAAATTTGGGGCGGGGCAAAAATTTTTGCCCCTCCTTTAACATTGTCAAATATAGCCCCTCGAACTTCTCTTGAACAAACTTGAGTCTACACCTCAAAAGGAAGCTGCATACTAAATATCAAGTCTCTGCTATTGCTGGTTCTTGAGAAGATTTTTTAAGAATTGGAGCATTTTTGCCCCATCCCTCTACTCAATATTAGCCGAAACCTAATTTGACAAAAAATCAAAATGCCCTTATATAACCCCTACTCACATGAAATTTCAATAATATGCAGCCAGTGGTTTGGAAGAAAAAGGCCCAAACACCACCTTCACGACGGACGCTGGACGCCGGACGAAAAATGATCAGAATAGCTCACCCTGACTTTCAGTCAAGTGAGCTAACAATCCTATGATAAATGTGGCCTGTAGGCCATGTCAAAGAATGTTGATGCACAAATGCAATAAATTCAAAGATTGTTGCTAACAGCAACAGTTTTTGATGGAAATGAAAAGAAAATCACTAGCACCTGTCTTTGTAATCCTGCATGAGCATACAGAGTTTCAAAACAACCTGATAATGAATGTGCCCTCTGAGGCATGCCAAAGGAAGATGTTAATGCACAAATTCACTAAGTAGAAGGTCACTGCTTGTGGCAATGGGTTTTTTTTAATGGAAATTCATAAATATACCCTGCAGAGAGTGCAAAAGGGATAAGTTGATGCCCAAATGCAGTAAGATCAAAGGTTGGTGATAACAACAATAATTTTTTATGGAAATAAAAATAAAAGTGTCAATGACACTGTAGCTCAACTTGTTTAAGACATGTACATGTATAGTATGTGACACAGCAATGACAAACATCTAGGTAATGACCTGATAACAAAAGTACATAAGTACATGTAAAGTATTGTAACGGTCTACACATAAATGCTGACCGTATAAAAATGTCAAGAAAAATGTTTAAAATGCAGGGTATGAGGGGTTAATCATGGAACAATGATACTGAGGAACATGTATGATTAATATAAGTGCCATGGGAAGAGAAGGAGCACAGCAGCTAACCTAAACACTCAGTTAAACATGAAATTCTGAGCTACACAGAAAACTAAACGCAACTAAAAATGTCAAGAAAAATGTTTAAAATGCAGGGTATGAGGGGTTAATCATGGAACAATGATACTGAGGAACATGTATGATGAATATAAGTGCCATGGGAAGAGAAGGAGCACAGCAGCTGACCTAAACACTAACTTAAACATGAAATTCCGAGCAGTGGACCTAACCACTAAGTTAAAACATGAAATTCTGGGCTAAACAGAAAACTAAACGCAACTAAAAATGTCAGGGAAAAATGTTTAAAATGCAGGGTATGAGGGGTTAATCATGGAACAATGATACTGAGGAACATGTATGATGAATATAAGTGCCATGGGAAGAGAAGGAGCACAGCAGCTGACCCAATCACTAAGTTAAACATGAAATTCCGAGCTAAACAGAAAACTAAACACAACTAAAAAATGTCAAGAAAAATGTTTAAAATGCAGGGTATGAGGTGTTAATCATGGAACAATGATACTGAGGAACATGTATGATGAATATGAGTGCCATGGGAAGAGAAGGAGCACAGCAGCTGACCTAATCACTAAGTTAAACATGAAATTCTGAGCTACACAGAAAACTAAACGCAATTAAAAATGTCAAGAAAAATGTTTAAAATGCAGGGTATGAGGGGTTAATCATGGAACAATGATACTGAGGAACATGTATGATGAATATAAGTGCCATGGGAAGAGAAGGTGCACAGCAGCTGACCTAAACACTTAGTTAAACATGAAATTCTGAGCTAAAAAGAAAACTCAACACAACTAAAAATGTCAAGAAAAATGTCTAAAATGTAGGGTATGAGGGGTTAAATCATGGTAAAATGATAATAATCATCATATCGCAGCATTATAAAAGCCATGATATGGAAATAGGGTGATTAAGTGACCTAAACAGAAGCTTTAACATTATTGGACACATACGCTGACTCCGACGCCAACTCTGACGCCGACCGATCGAGCCATGCCATAAGCTCACACAACTAAAGTTGGTGAGCTAAAAATATTGCTTAAATGGCCATGGGTGAGGAGGTGGGAAGGGGAAGGGTCGGGGCTTGATAGGGGAGTCCATTTATTTTCCCCCATGTGGTCTGTCTAAATCCTTCAGAATGCATTTTGAGCAAAGACAAAAATGCCTTACTGGCATGAGGGGGGGGGGGGGGGGGGGAGGGGTGTTTGTCTTGGTTTTTAACCACTAACTTTAAGCAAAATTGTAAAAATGCATTTTTGACAAAAGAAAAAAATACTTTCACCAGAACTGTAACAAGAAGGACACCAACACCCTGTAGCTGACCAACATTCCTCTTTGATAGTAACTTTGGCAAACACAAGAACTGTATCAAACAGGCTCATAACATGTGACAAAGCTGACCTAAACACAACCTCTTAAAAGTAAAACACAGAAACTGACATAAACACTAAGTTAAACATGAAATTCTGAGCTAAACAGAAAACTAAACGCAACTAAAAATGTCAATAAAAAAGGTTTAAAATGCAGAGTATGAGGGGTTAGTCATGGAACAATGATACTGAGGAACATGTATGATGAATATAAGTGCCACGGGAAGAGAAGGAGCACAGCAGCTGACCTAAACACTAAAAACATGAAATTCCGAGCTAAACAGAAAACTAAACGCAACTAAAAATGTCAAGAAAAATGTTTAAAATGCAGCGTATGAGGAGTTAATCACGGAACAATGATACCGAGGAACATGTATGATGAATATAAGTGCCATGGGAAGAGAAGGAGCGCAGCAGCTTACCTAAACACTAAGTTAAACATGAAATTCCGAGCTAAACAGAAAACTAAACGCAACTAAAAATGTCAAGAAAAATGTTTAAAATGCAGGGTATGAGGTCTTAATCATGGAACAATGATACTGAGGAACACGTATGATGAATGTAAGTGCCATGGGAAGAGAAGGAGCACAGCAGCTGACCTAAACACTAAAAACATGAAATTCTGGGCTAAACAGAAAACCAAACGCAACTAAAAATGTCAAGAAAAATGTTTAAAATGTGGAGTATGAGGGGTTAATCATGGAACAATGATACTGCGAAACATGTATGATGAATATAAGTGCCATGGGAAGAGAAGGAGCACAGCAGCTGACCTAAACACTAAGTTAAACATGAAATTCTGAGCTAAACAGAAAAATAAACGCAACTAAAAATGTCAAGAATGAAAGTGTCAATGACACTGTAGCTCAACTTGACAAACTTGAACTTGGTAAGTTATAAATGAAATGGCAAAATTGAAGATCATTGGTACCAATGTCATTTTTTTTGCCAGTGGCAACATTTTTTGACAGAAACCGAAGAAAATCGATAGCTCCCATCTAGAGGCCTCCCCAAACAAGCATGCAAGGTTTCAAAGCAATCTGATCATAAATGTGCCCTGTAGGGTGTATAAAAGGGAAATATTGTGGTCTGACTAGACTAAATTCTAAGAACGTTGGCCGTGGCAACATTTTTTGACGGAAATGGAAGAAAATCGATAGCTCCCATCTAGAGGTCACCGTAAATAAGCATACCAGGATTCAAAGCAATCTAATCATAAATGTGCCCTGTAGGGTGAGCCAAAGAGAAATATTGTGGTCTGACTAAACTAAGTTCTAAGAATGTTGGCTGCGGCAACATTTTTTGATGGAAATTGAAGAAAATCGATAGCTCCCATCTAGAGGTCACCCCAAACAAGCATGAAAGGTTTCAAAGCAATCCGATCATAAATGTGTCCTGTAGGGTGTGCCAAAGGGAAATATTGAGTCTTCTGACTAAACTAAGTTCTACGAACGTTGGCCGTGGCAACATTTTTTGCCGGAAATTGAAGAAAATCGATAGCTCCCATCTAGAGGTCACCCTAAATAAGCATACCAGGTTTCAAAGCAATCAAATCATAAATGTGCCCTGTAGAGTGTGCCAAAGGGAAATATTGTGGTTTGACTAAACTAAGTTCTAAGAATGTTGGCCGCGGCAACATTTTTTGACGGAAATTGAAGAAAATCGATAGCTCCCATCTAGAGGTCACCCCAAACAAGCATGCCAAGTTTCAAAGTAATCTGATCATAAATGCGACCTGTGAGGTGTGCCAAAGGAAATTGTGGACGTACGTACTAACGTACTAACATACTAACGTACTAACGTACGTACGCCGACGGACGAGAAGTGATGGCAATAGCTCAGCTTGACTTTGTCAAGTTGAGCTAAAAATGTTTAAAATGCAGGGTATGAGGGGTTAATCATGGAACAATGATACTGAGGAACACGTATGATGAATGTAAGTGCCATGGGAAGAGAAGAAGCACAGCAGCTGACCTAAACACTAAGTTAAACATGAAATTCTGGGCTAAACAGAAAACTGAACGCAACTAAAAATGTGAAGAAAAATGTTTAAAATGCAGAGTATGAGGGGGTTAATCATGGAACAATGATACTGCGAAACATGTATGATGAATATACGTGCCATGGGAAGAGAAGGAGCACAGCAGCTGACCTAAACACTAAGTTAAACATGAAATTCTGAGCAAAACAGAAAACTAAACGCAACTAAAAATGTCAAGAAAAATGTTTAAAATGCAGAGTATGAGGAGGTTAATATGGAAATAGGGCGAGTAAGTGACCTAAACAGAAGCATTAACATTATTGGACACGTACGCCGACCGATCGAGCCATTCCATAAGCTCACACAACTAAAACTGGTGAGCTAAAAATAAATTTTTGACAAAAGAAAAAAAGTGCCTAACTGGCCCCGGGGGTGGGTGGGGTGGTGGTGTTTGTCTGGGTTTCTAACGACAAACTTTAAGCAAAACTGCATTTTTTATTTTTGACTTTGCCGAAAGAAGAAAAAGTGCCGAATTGGCCTGAGGGGGTGGGTCTGGGGTTTTAACCATAAACTTTAAGCAAAACTGTAATGAAAGTGCCAATGACACTGTAGCTCAACTTGTCAAGACAAAGACATGTACATGTATAGTATGCGACACAGCAATGACAAACATATAGGTAATGACCTGATAACAAAGGTACATATAAAGTATTGTAACGGTCTGTACATAAATACTGACCGTTGCCTGTAACAAATGTATAGGTAAAGTATTGTAAAGGTGGGTGACAGTCAGATGCTAAACTAGAAAAGAAATCTTTTGAGTCCCAGAGTGGGTCTGACTGAACCCCCCAAATATTTGTTCTCATAGCACAATGATAAGAAGGGAAGCCCAAAACACACTCGTTCCTGTCCCAAGGTGAAAACAAAGGTACCCAAGAAGTTTTGTGAAGATCATTTCATAAATACGAGCTGTATAGAATTTGTGACAAAAAACTGATTGGACCTAATTTTGGTACAAAATGGCCACTGACAGCCATCTTGAATTTTGAAGACTCATTCTCGTCCCAAGGTGATAACAAAGGTACCCAAGAAGTTTTGAGAAGATCGGTTCATAAATACAGCCTCTACCCTGAGCCGTATTGACATGTGTGCTTACATTGTGTAAGCAGCACTGAATAAATCAAAGTTCATCTAATTTGCATAATTTCTTTCGGCACAAAAAAAGCCCCTTACAATATGTGATGTGTTCCATGTTACTAAACATTCAAACAAAAATTTATTCAAATCAGAACTTTCAAATAGAAGTTCTGTACAAAAGACTGATTGCACTAATTTTGGTACAAAATGGCTGGTGGTGGCCATCTTGAATTTCGGACCACGCCCAAAATCACTCGCTCTCATCGCACGGTGATAACAAAGGTACCCAAAAAGTTTTGTAATGATTGGTTCATAAATATGGCCTCTAGTCTGAGCCGTATAGAAGTTGTGAACAAAAAACTGATTAGACCTAATTTCGGTACAAAATGGCCACTGGCAGCCATCTTGAATTTTAGACCACACCCAGAAACATCCCAAGGTGATAACAAAGGTACCCAAGACATTTTGTGAAGATCAGTTCATAAATACAGACTCTAGCCCGAGCTGTATTGACATGTGTACTTACTGTAAGTCGCACTGAAATGAAAGTGTCAATGACGCTGTAGCTCAACTTGTCAAGACAAAGACATGTACATGTATAATATGTGACACAGCAATGACAAACATCTAGGTAATGACCTGATAACAAAGGTACATATAAAGTATTGTAATGGTCTGTACATAAATACTGAGCGTTGCCTGTAACAAATGTATAGGTAAAGTATTGTAAAGGTGGGTGACTGTCAGATGCTAAACTAGAAAAGAAATCTGCTAAACTAGAAAAAATCTTGGAGTCCCACAGTGGGTCTGACTGAACCCCAAAATATTTGTTCTCATAACACAGTGATAACAAAGGCACCCCAAAACACACTCATTCCTGTCCCAAGGTGAAAACAAAGGTACCCAAGAAGTTTTGTGAAGATCAGTTCACAAATATGAGCTGTGTAGAAGTTGTGACAAAAAACTGATTGGACCTAATTTCGGTACAAAATGGCCACTGGCAGCCATCTTGAATTTTGGACCGCACCCAGAAACACTCGTTCTCGTCCCAAGGTGATAACAAAGGTACCCAAGAAGTTTTGTGATGATCGGTTCATAAATACAGCATCTAGCCCCGTATTGACATGTGCACTTACAGAGTATAAGTAGCACTGAATAAATCGAAGTTCATCTAATTTGCATAATTTCTGCACGAGAAAAAAACCCGCACTATATGTGATGTATTCCATCTTACTAAACATTCATACAAACATTTATTCAAATCAGAACTTTCATACAGAAGTTCTGTACAAAAGACTGATTGCACTAATTTTGGTACAAAATGGCTGCTGGTGGCCATCTTGAAATTCGAACCACACCCCAAAACACTCGTTCTCATCCCACGGTAATAACAAAGGTACCCAAGAAGTTTCGTAAAGATCGGTTCATAAATACGGCATCTAGCCTGAGATGTATAGAAGTTGTGTACAAAAAACTGATTAGACCTAATTTCGATACAAAATGGCCACTGGCAGCCATCTTGAATTTTGGACCACACCCAGAAACACTCGTTCTCGTCCCAAGGTGATAAGAAAGTTACTCAAGATGTTTCGTGAAGATCGGTTCATATATACAGACTCTAGCCCGAGCCGTATTGACATGTGTACTTACTGTGTGTAAGCAGCACTGAAAAAATCAAAGTTCATCTAATTTGCATAATTTCTGCACAAGAAAAAAACCCGTATTATATGTGATGTATCCCATAGTACTAAACATTCACACAAAAAATTATTCAAATCAGCGCTTTCATATGGAAGTTCTGTGCAAAAATCTGATTGCACCAAATTTCGTACAAAATGGCTGCCATCGGCCATCTTGAATTTTGGACCGGACCCCAAAACACTCGTTCTCGTCCCACGGTGATAACAAAGGTACCCAAGAAGTTTCGCAAAGATCGGTTCATAAATACGGCCTCTAGCCCGAGCCATATTGGCATTTGCACTTACAGTGCTGAAAGTAACACCAAAAAACATCAAAGTTAGTCTAATTTGCATAATTTACGCACGAGAAAAAAACCTGTATTATATGTGATGTATCCCATGGTACTAAACATTCATCCAAAAAAATTATTCAAATCAGAGCTTTCATATGAAAGTTCTGTACAAAAAACAGATTTCTGCATCGTCAGTACAAAATGGCAGCTGGCATCCATCTTGAATTTCGGACCGCACCCAAAAACACTCGTTCTCGTCCCACAGTCATAACAAAGGTACCCAAGAAGTTTCGTAAAGATCGGTTCATAAATACGACCTCTAGCCCGAGCCGTATCCAATTGTTGACGGACAGACGGACGACGGGCCATGGCATAAGCTCAAATTTGGCTTCGCCAAAGTTGAGCTAAAAATCAAAGTTCATCTAATTTGCATATTTTCTGCACGAGAAAAAAATCTGTATTATATGTGATGTATCCCATGGTACTAAACATTCACACAAAAAATTATTCAAATCAGCGCTTTCATATGGAAGTTCTGTGCAAAAATCTGACCGTCAGGTCAAAGGTCAAGGTCACATGAAGGTCACTATGGTACGCGACACACCCGCTCATGGTGATACATCCACATGCTAAATATCTAAGGTCTAGGTCCAAAGACAAAAAAGTTATGCCCCGGAAAAAGTTTGTATGAGAAGAAGAAGGAGGAGGAGAAGAAGAAGAAGAATATGCACCCAAAAAATAAGTCTCCCTTCTGGGAAGGGGAGGCATAACTATCCGTGGTAAGACAGGATCTTTGTCAGAAGAAACTGTGATACATCAGATGGCAGGTGCATGACCAAAACACCTAAATACCCCTAGGGTGAGGACGTAACATGGGGATACACAGAATAAACATTCTGTAAACAAATTAAACTCCCAAGAAATTTTCAATAAAAAAATTTCAAAAAAGGCCCAAAAAGCATGGGAGTTTAACAGGGGGGTTTCAAGGAAGGAGAGGGAGGAAACACTTAACAAACAGTGGCAAATTCATAGCAAGAATGATAACATCAGGTCCATGTCCCGAAAATTAGGGAACATGAAATAATTTTAAATAAAAATTATAAGTTACAGCCCTGAACACATCAAACCACTGATGTTTTCTCTCAGCATCCTAATGCATCCTTGGATCCACCAAAATCACCATTGCTTTGTGTCTGGTATCATAAAAATTGAGATTTACAAGCACAGAAGTCAGTTTGTTGTTACAGACAGAAGGGCCAAAGAATGAGGCTTGGCACCAGTTTCGGTACTTCCTGGACACTGCGCATGCGCAGTGGACAAAAGTATGGAGGACAATACAGGGCATTTATTTTTGGGTTTTGGATGCAAATTTTGGAGATTTGAGAGGCAAAATTTGTGGTTGGCCTTGGATATTTTGGAGTTAGCACCAGCTAAGTCTGGGCTTTTGGTTTACAGTATAAAAATATCGAATCCTGGAGAGATTTGGTTTCCATACAATTCATTATTGTCAACTTTCTAAAGATAACTCACTGTGCAGTTTCTAATGAATAAGACTGAATATATCCAGTCCAACTAGGTACCACAAATTCAATCGAAAAATTCATAAAAAGCATTGTAGATGGGACCTTGGGGCACTCAAAGAATGATAAGTTTTTTTCCGACCACCTCTGTAATACCTGTCAATATTCTAATAGTCTAGAATGCCTATTGATATTGGGTTAACGATGGAGGTACACAGCACCAGAAAGCCATAGTATCACAACAACTGAGAAGTGCATTCGGCTCAAGATAATTCGGTTTCAAACTTTTGCTGGATTCAATTCACAATTAGATTCTGAGAGAAACATTGTGATTTGCCAGGCCCTAATTTTGTTGCAGCTGACACCTACCTCGTTTATTTTTTGTTTCTTTGCAGCTGTTATTCCATTAGCAAATGACTGTGGAGCAAAGGCTCTGTGGTTCAAAGGTGCACCAAGATTTGAACGACCAACTGCACCTGACTGCATGCCTCTTTGGCCACGTCCAACACTACGATATCCTCCACCAATTCCTCTACCAAGATCATATGGCATTGCCATTTCCATTTCATCTCTATTTCGTTTCATAGGACCAGCTGACATTCTGAAATCATCCCCAAAGTCTGGTCTCTGCATACCTCTACCTCCTACTGCTCCTCTTCCTCTGCCCATTCCTCTGCCAAATGCTCCAGCACCAACATCTTGGTTTTCTCTTCTGGCTGAAAGCAAGTCTGGCCTAGAAGGTAAACCTCTACCACTCCCCAATGCCCTTTCTGCATAAGTTCTCTGTTCATAATATGGTCTGTCATACATTAAGTCACCTTTAATCATTTCATAATAATCAGGTGATGGTCTTGACATTCGTTTTTCACCAGAAGAGTTATTTCTTTGCGAGTTTTGACCATAAAGGTCACATGAACAATCACCAACAGAGGAGAACACTCTCATGTAAGAGGAAGAATTGTTACCAGTCATATAGCTATCCAGTGGCTGTCTGTTTGGATATCTGGAGGTTTGCTGCATGTAGTCAGATTCACCATAATAACCACCTGGTTCATTCATGGTTCTGTTGGAGGTAGCAAAGTCTGAAATGTTAAAACATGAATGAATATAAAAAGAGAAAACTAAGTCTATCACATTGGGGTAATTAATGCTTTATCCAATGCACACAATATCAAAACTTATTATTTTGAGGCCCCCACAAAGTAGATCTTCTGTTCCTCAAAACATTTTTTTGTAAAATTGCATGTGGGAGAATGGCTTTTTATTTTATTTTCTATTAATGTAATTATTTCTTTGTCATCAAAAGTTCATGTTCTTGGTTTGTTTTATGTTTTAGGCCTCATCTGACATGGTAGCCTAAATATCAACCCAGGGAAATGATTTCAACAAGTTGCGTCTGCCTCTCCTATGAAATGAAAGTGTCAATGACACTGTAGCTGAACTTGACAAACTTGAACTCGGTAAGTCATAAATGAAATGGCAAAATTGAAGATCATTGGTACCAATGTTATTTGATGAAATTTCAACATAACAGCATTGTGTGTGCACAACGCCAGAGTAATCCATGCATTTTTAAATGTAAACAGTAAGACTGGCTAAAGGAAGAATGTTGATACACAAATGCAGTATTTTCAGAGGTTATTGTAATGCTATAACAGAAATGAATGCTAATCAATAGCTCTTATCTCAAGTTCTTGCCTTATGAGCACACCAAGTTCAAAAACAATAACAATCCTATGATATATGTGGCCTGTAGACCATGTCAAAGAATGTTGATGCACAAATGCAATAAATTCAAAGATTGTTGATAACAGCAACAGTTTTTGATGGAAATGAAAAGAAAATCAATAGCTTCTGCCACCCTGCATGAGCATACAAAGTTTCAAAACAACCTGATAATGAATGTGACCTCTGGGGCATGCTAAAGGAAGATGTTATTGCACAAATGCACTAAGTGGAAGGTCATTGCTTGTGGCAATGTTTTTTTGTTTTTTTTTATGGAAATTCATAAATATACCTGCAGAAAGTGCAAAAGGGATAAGTTGATGCACAAATGCAGTAAGTTCAAAGGCTGGTGATAACGACAATAATTTTTTATGGAAATAAAAAAAAGCAATAGCTCACATCTAGAGGTCACCCCAAAGACACATACCAAGTTTCAAAGTGATCCGATCATAAATGTGCTCTGAAGGGTGTGTTAAAGGGAAATATTGAGGTCTGACTAAACTGAGTTCAAAGGACAGCGACAACATTTTTCGACAGAAATGGAAGAAAATCGACGGCTCCAATACAGAATGTCACCACACACAAGCACATCCAGTTTTCAAGCGATCTAATCATAAATGTGCCCTGCAGTGAGTGTCAAAGGGAAATATTGATGCTTAAGTTTTTATTAAGTTCATCAAAGGTCAACATTTTTTGATGGAAATCGAAGAAAATCGATAGCTCCAATCTAGAGGTAACCACAAACAAGCATACAGAGTTTCAAACCGATCTGATCATAAATGTGTCCTGTAGGGCATGCCAAAGGAATATATTGATGCCTGACTAAACTAAGTTGAAAGATTGTTGCCAGCGGCAACATTTTTTGACGGACGGAAATGGAAGAAAATCGATAGCTCCCATGTAGAGGACACCCCAAACAAGCATGCCAGGTTTCAAAGCAATCCAATCATAAATGTGCCCTGCAGGTTGTGCCAAAGGGAAATATTGAGGTCTGACTAAACTAAGTTCTAAGAACGTTGGCCGTGGCAACATTTTTTGACAGACGGAAATGGAAGAAAATCGATAGCTCCTATCTAGAGGTCATCCCAAACAAGCATGCCAGGTTTCAAAGCAATCTGATCATAAATGTGCACTGCAGGGTGTGCCAAAGGGGAAATATTGAGGTCTTCTGACTAAACTAAGTTCTAAGATACGTTGGCCGCGGCAACACTTTTTGACAGAAATTGAAGAAAACTGATAGCTCCCATCTAGAGGTCACCCTAAACAAGCATACCGGGTTTCAAAGAAATCCAATCACAAATGTGCCCTATAGGGTGTGCCAAAGAGAAATATTGTGGTCTGACTAAACTAACTTCTAAGAATGTTGACCGCGGCAACATTTTTTGACAGAAATTGAAGAAAATTGATAGCTCCCATCTAGAGGTCACCCTCAGCTGACTCAGCACTTCTTCAAAGTTCCCAAAATGCACCCCATGATAAAACTGATAGCAATTTTTTTTTACCATTCCATTCTGTTGGTCCTAAGGAAGCTTCACACCAAATAAGAATTCTCAGTGCATGTAGTTTTGGAGATATGGGCGTTTTAATTTTTTTCTATTCTATTTTAGCTCCTCTGGTTCCCATGGGGCGATGGGGAAAAAAATTGGGACATAAATTAAGTAGTTATGACCCAATAAACACTCATCAAATTTGGTTCAAATCTGCTGGTTCATGAGAAGATTTTTTAAGATTTAAGCACACTTTTTTGGGTGTGGCCCTACCAAGAGGCGAGGCAACTTGATTTGAACAAAATCAAATTTCAATGTCATAACAAACAATTATCTCAAAAATCAATTAAATTGGTTCAGCAGATTGGGAGGAGAAGACACAAACACCATGTTCACGGACGAGAGATAATGGGCGACAGACTGTGAGTGATCACAAAAGCTCTGAAAGTCAGGTGAGTTAAAAACATCTTTGGCGAAGTGTCTCAGGAAATTTTCTGCGAAATGTCAAAAATTATAAATTTAAAGTAATTTGTATATTTTTTATACTTACCAATGGTGCAGACTTAGCTGGTGCTAACTCGAAGTTATCAAGGGCCAAACACAAATTTTTAACCCCCCAATCCCCAAAATTTGCTTGCAAAACCGAAAATTAACAAGAACGCACATATCGCTGAAGCAATACAATGTCCCCTACCTGACTAATGCGCATTAATAATCATACAAATGTTATAACCTAGATGTGATCAGCATGAATTCTGATGAAGCATTTCCAAAAAAAGTCCAGAAAACTGATATTTTGGCACTTTTCCATATATCCAAAGGGCATAACTCACACAAGAATAATGCAGTCAGCATGAAACTCAATCTTGATCTGTAAGTCATCGTTCTATAGTAGTTTACCAAAAAAGAAATCATTCGGCTGAAGCATTTCCAAAAAAAGTCTGGAAAACTAAAGTATGACCGACAGACTGACTGACAGACTGACGGATGGACAGCGTACAAATGAAACTTGATCTGTAAGTCATCATTCTATAGTAGGTTACCAAAAATGAAATCATTCCGTTGAAGCGTTTCCAAAAAAAAGTCTGGAAAACTAAAGTATGACCGACAGACTGACGGACAGACTGACGGATGGATGGACAGACTGTAAATGAAACTTGATCTGTAAGTCATCGTTCTATAGTAGGTTACCAAAAATGAAATCATTCGGTTGAAGCGTTTCCAAAAAAAGTTCGGAAAACTAAAGTATGACCGACAGACTGACTGATGGATGGACAGAGTGTAAATGAAACGTGATCTGTAAGTCATCGTTCTATAGTAGGTTACCAAAAATGAAATCATTCCGTTGAAGCGTTTCCAGAAAAAGTCTGGAAAACTGATATTTTGGCACTTTTCCATATTTCCAAGGGCAATAACTCACACAAGAATATGGCAATCAGCATGAGACTCAAACTTGATCTGTAAGTCATTGTTCTATAGTAGGTTACCAAAAATGAAATCATTTCGTTGAAGAGTTTCCAAAAAAACTCCGGAAAACTGATATTTTGGTGCTTTTCCATATTTCCAAGGGCCGTAACTCACACAAGAATAATGCAATCAGCATGAAACTCAAACTTGATCTGTAAGTCATCGTTCTATAGTAGTTTACCAAAAATGAAATCATTCCGTTGAAGCGTTTCCAAAAAAACTCAGGAAAAATTAAAGTGTGACTGACAGACTGACAGATGGACAGAGTGCAAACCTATAGGCCCCTCCGGCGATGCCGGTAGGGGACTAAAAAAAGTCCTATATGGTCCTCTATACTTTTACTCACTGCACATGCCCAGGATGTGATCGAAATTAGTGCCAACATCATTCTTTGTAGAAAAGAGAACTACATAATATGCGGGGAGGTAGGAGTGCCCACTCATGTGAGGGCCATACCCGTCTGGGCCATTGGCAAGTATAAAAAATGCCGATAGGATCCCCGATCCAATGTCGAGATGTGACAGCACAAAAGTGGGTTTAATCATTATCAACTTTTTGTCCGGAAACCAATTGTTTACAATTTACTACGTGAAGGGTCAGTGACCTTGACCTTTGACCTAGCGATTCCGAAATAAATAGGGCTCTTTCTTGCACCAATGCCAACCTACCTATGAAGTTTCATGAACGGAGGTGGAACCATTGTCAAATTATCATCTGGAAACCAATGGTTTACAATATATTATGTTCAAGGTCACTGTGACCTTGGCCTTTGACCTAGTGAGTCCAAAATAAATAGGGGTCTTCCACTCACCTAGGCCAACTTACCTATGAAGTTTCATGAATGTGGGTCAAACCATTATCAAGTTATCATCTGGAAACCAATTGTTTATGATATACTATGTTGAAGGTCACTGTGACCTTGACCTTTCACCTAGCAAGTCCAAAATAAATAGGGTTCTTCCTCTCACTGATGCCAACCTACCTCTGAAGTTTCATGAACGTGGATCAAAACATTATCAAGTTATCATCCGGAAACCAATTGTTTAAGATTTACTATGTTGAAGGTCACTGTGACCTTGACCTTTCACCTAGCGAGTCCAAAAGAAATAGGGTTCTTCCTCTCACTGATGCCAACCTAACTATGAAGTTTCATGAACATGGGTCAGACCATTATCAAGTTATCATCCGGAAACCAATTGTTCTGCTTTACTATGTTCAGGGTCAATGTGACCTTGGCCTTTGACCTAGTATGTCCAAAATAAATAGGGTTCTTCCTCTCACGAAGACCAACCTACATATGAAGTTTCATGAATGTGGGATGAACTGTAGTCAAGTTATCATCCGGAAACCAAATGTTTACAATGTACTATGTTCAAAGTCACTGTGACCTTGACCTTTGACCAAGCAAGTCCAAAATTAATAGGGTTCTTCCTCTCACCGATACCAACCTACCTATGAAGTTTCATGAACATGGGTTGAACCATTATCAAGTTATCATCCGGAAACCAATTGTTTACACCCCCCACCTGCCATTCATCAAACTATAAGTCAAACATACAAATTACTTTAAATTCATAATATTTTTATACTATAACCCAATGGCCCAGACTTAGCTGAATCGTAAAAAGGTGAAGGGCCTAGGGCTTCAGAATTAGTAGACCAACATAGTTCCATAGCCTGTAATCCAAGGTGAAAGGAGATTAAATTTAAAAGGAATTACATGTATGTCTCTCTGTACAGTAATACAAGACATATCATCAATAAGGAGCCAAAATCAAGTAATTTCATATTCTTAGCATGAAGACTATGCTAATTGGATGTAACAAGTTCCCAATTTTTTAAGGCTTGTCCAGACTAAGCCCAAAAATTAGGATGGCGTATTTGAGAATGAGTTCACTTAGTGATGATGTCTGAAAAGTTTTGTCCAAATTGATTGATAAATGTAGGAGGAGTTGCACACACAAGAATTTCATATAGAAACCCATATTAAATCAAAGTTCAAGAGAGATAACCTGGTTAAAATTGTTGCAGATCAAAAAGTTTGGAATATGCACATGTTCACTTAGTAGAGATGATGTTTGAAAGGTTTCATCAAAATCGGTTCATTAATGTAGGAGGAGTTGCGCACACAAGAATTTGTTCGGACGGAAAGACATAATAAATCTAAGTCAAAGGGAGATAATCTGGTTGAAATTGTCGCAGATCAAAAATCTTGGAATATGCGCATGTTCACTTAGTAGTGATGATGTCTGAAAAGTTTTGTCCAAATTGATTGATAAATGTTGGAGGAGTTGCGCACACAAGAATTTCATATAGAAACCCATATTAAATCAAAGTTCAAGAGAGATAACCTGGTTAAAATTGTCGCAGATCAAAAAGTTTGGAATATGCACATGTTCACTTAGTAGAGATGATGTTTGAAAGGTTTCATCAAAATCGGTTCATTAATGTAGGAGGAGTTGCGCACACAAGAATTTGTCCGGACGGAAAGACGTTCGGACGGACGTACACGGCGATTCCTATATAGCCCCCACTTCTTCGAAGCGGGGGTATAATAAAACACAAGTTGTATCCAGGATATAATCTACAGACAAAACAGCTTTACTCATAGTTACACACTTATCAAGCTGGAGGAGAGGTAAAAAATCATCCACCCCCCCCCTCCCCCTTTTTGAAGGAATCTTAAAACAGAGGAGCGCTCTGGAATCAGTAAAAGCGGTACCAAATAACAATATAAATAATCGTCGCATAGACACCCAGGTATTAATTATTAATAAATTGGTGCTTAATGCCACTTCAGAAGCTAAGGCTATAGCGGCGATCCTGGTAATTAATATCACCCGCTTGTAACGTATAGCACAGTCGGCATACGCAGATAGGTCGAAAACCAGTTATATAATACATAACATACACATCCAATAGAATCACAATGGACAATCTCTAGAGAGTAAACACACTTCCAAGGTAACCCACAGGAGACCCCATTCAGATGTACAATAAATTCCAGTAAATAACACTCCTAGACATGTCCTATCCGATATCTATGTTCCTGGAAATGTGCGAATGTACGAGAGTGAAAGACAAGATGTATTTGAATGGGTACCACAATTAATAGAAACCTGGATCTAGAAATGGATCGAGCTATGATTAACAGACTCGCCACAGACTGCCCCCGAAATAATTCATAGTTTCTGAGGTCCATAACATACAATAATACGTCTGCCTAATAATGCGATTATTATGCATGTGAGCATTGAAATCCCGCATATAATCATCTGAATACCAGTTAACTGAGAGGACCTCTCAGGTACCCCAAGGATAGCAATTTATTGAAGATGAATCATATGCTCGTATATGACATAGAGACGAACAACCACAGGAAACCAACCAACGAGAAAGTGGATGTGCCCATGAGGTCGCCATAGAACATGACCCAGCCACCAATCGAGAAGTCATGAAATGCATGTATGTACTTAAATGCATAGGAGGCTTATGGGAAGAAAACTATGTCTTGCCTGGTAATTGCCTCTTAATACATTGACGATGTGGGGGGGGGGGGAGGGAGGGGATTCAAAATCATAATGAACCCCCTTCACCCACATAACTTGAATCGTTCTTGTGTTCATCATCAAATATTATAGGAACCGCAAGGCTCCCTCACGTCTGACCGACTCCATAATGCCACTAAGGGCGGAGAAGGACATGAAGAACAAATACTTCTCCTGATAAAGAAGGTCCTCTCATGGAGGAAGCTTCCGGGGAACATCCCATAACAGACACCAGAAGATTGATCCATGGTTTCTGTGACCACCGAGGTGCCACTATCAGGATTTCACAACGAGACTATTCCTTCGCTGTTAAAGCGTCTGTGTAGACAACAGCAAGCATAACAACTGACAAATTTTGCTCTGGGTAATAGCCGACAAACCAGATTGTTGCGAGTCTCGAAGCTCATTCCCAACTGAGTGAATTCTATATCCGACTTTTTCTCATTTACGATGAAACCGGGACAGCGGAACAAAAGAAGCAGACTCTGAACATCGTTCTGAAGAATAATTCTGTAACCGTATCTCTGAAGAATGTTGTCCAAGTAAGCTGACGTTACCACAGATGAATGAGCTCAGAAGTATGACATTACCAAGTTCATTATTCGAGTGAATGCCCGAGACAATCAGGTTCAGACTAAAGGACATTGCTCTGAACTGATACATCTTCCCTTGTACAGCTAACCGCAGGTACTTTCTGAATGCTGGATGTACCAGGACATGAAACTTTGATGAAAGTATGCATCCTTTAGATATATGCTTGCCGCATAGTCGTTCACTTGAATGCTCGCTTTCACCGACCGAATGGTACCCCCCCCCCCAAAATTTTTGAGCCACGATAAGCTTGTTTATCCAGCTCAAATCTATTACTGGTCGGAACAAGCCTTCTAAAAACCCTGAGAATCCTGATTCTCGGCGACCTCTACTGCTTCCTTTAATATAGAGCCTGTACTTCTTCTAGGAGAGACTCTCTTTTGAAAGGATCTGGTGGGGGTTCCGCTCGGAATGATAGCCATAGGCCGTCCGGGACTACACTTCTCACCCACTGATCTTTCGTGACTGCTGTCCAGTTTCTCGCGAAGATGATATCCTTCCACCAACTGGCAAGCAATAGAGGTCTTGAACATCACCTGTATGACGTGCAAGGCTTACAGGAGAAACTACGTCCTCCCCGAGAAGAACCTCATCCCGTCAGCCTAGGGGAATCTGACGGATAGTCCCGATCAGACCTACGTCCATTTCCCAAGTCGCTATATTGACAACCTCAAGAGTACTTGTAAGTGGGCTTCTAGTACCCTTGTGAGGAGTTCCATTTTGACATTTCCATCTGGAACGTCCTAGTGCTGCCGCGGTTAAGACTTTTTTCTGACCGGTTAGCCAGCTTGTTTGACCGTGGTTAACCGCATTTAAGGTACCTATATTTGTAGTGTGTTCTTGCTTCAACTGTAACTATTATATCTGGCCGGCCAATGTTATTTACATTCAATACATTGACCATTGGGAACAGTGTGCGATCACGCTCTCACCCCTCTATTTCTGATACGGTACCGGAAGTGATTTTTCACGCACGAACACTTTTTCCTGATCAATGGACTTTAAAATTTAACTGAGACATGAAGTCATGAACATCGGCGGTGTGTCTCCGGTGACCGGTCAGCGAATACATACTATTACTTACCGCATAGACAATCGGATTTGGAACAGATGTGTGGGCAATTCAAATCAGACTCAAATCGACGAGTCTGATTTGAATTGCCCACACATCTGTTCCGAATCCAATCGTTTATACATCTTCACAGGCGATTCAGACCATTGAGACCAATGAGTCAAATGAGACCATATTTAGTGGCGAATCAATTCGAACCATATTTTTGGACCGTCACTCTCATAAAAGATCAGTGATCACAGCATGCCCTATCCATGCTATGATCACTGACCTTTTATGATAGTAACGGTACTGACGGATAAATATTAAATAGGGCATCTGTTAGGGAGAGAGCCAGAGTCGAATGAGT
This sequence comes from Pictodentalium vernedei, assembly GCA_031216915.1. Taxonomy (NCBI): domain Eukaryota; kingdom Metazoa; phylum Mollusca; class Scaphopoda; order Dentaliida; family Dentaliidae; genus Pictodentalium; species Pictodentalium vernedei. The sequence goes on along the minus strand of CM062292.1, from coordinate 395,718,055 downwards.
CGATCACAAGAACAGCACTGGTCCAGAACGTGGGAAAACATTGCTAAAGTGTCAGGACTCAGAACCCAGTCAACCCACTGCGAAGTTGGCCCACGGGAGTAGTCCCGTGGGCCAACTTCTACTGGGCCAACTTTGCAATACCTTCATGCAATATGAAGAACACCTGCACTTCACGGGATGACTGGACTCCACTCACTCCAGATGGAAAGAGAAAATGAGGAAGACCAAAAACAACATGGTGAACACTCAGAACAACTGAGGATGAAATGAAAACCATACAGCGTGCTCGGGGTTCTTGACGAATGACAAGACTGTCATGAGACTGACGAGAGTCACAAGATTGGCCCAAGACACTGAAGACAGGCAGAGATGGAGAGACTTGAGACTTTGTTCAGTTTGTTGCCACCCTATGCAGTATGAGTATGCACCACAGGGTGTTAAGGCAAATGATGATGATGATGATCACAGCATGAATTCACACTTTTGTTATTCTAAGTTAGTTAGAACAACAAAAGTGTGAATTCATGCTGTGATCACTGATGTGTTATGATCACGCCATCACGGTACTGCAGAGTGCAGATGAAATAAGTGACACTGTGTGACTGACTGACTGTGACACCGGAATTGACTGAAATTCACTGAATACATCTTCAATCTCAAAACAAATCTTTATTCAAATTTCAAACAGAAGAAATGTCAGCATCACTCAGAAAACAAAAAAGCCTTCTCAGCTCGGGTGAGTCGGGTGACCGAAATAAAATGCAACAATCTAACAGAGTTACTCAAATCTTGAAATTCAATGCTCAATTACTCATCAGTCATCATGATAATTCATCACCCTGGACAGTCTGGACTTCATCAGTCATGATCATCATCATCACATCAGTTACATCGGGAGATTCGGGACCGGGTATATGGAAAGTGGTATCTGAGGGTGAGTTCCTGACATATTCACGTATGAATATCAAAATGTCAACTGTGTCGCAGTGCTCCAGATAATTTTTTTTTCAAAGGAGTAATTAATCCCCCATTTTGACCCGAGGGAGTACCTGGACTAAATCCAGAAGTATCGTGTACTCCTTGGCAACTTATTGGAGGAGTACAAGATTTTTATGTTGCAACCATTTATAATTCAGTATCATTTTGTAATAAAGACTTACACAGAATGTCAGGTGTATTATTTACCTTCCAATTTCATTCAATAAAAGATACAATTCTAAATTAGGTAAAAAGTTTTTTTTTATTTTATTCAAAAGGAATCATTAAAAAAAACTACGTGCTATTGGGACACAGACCATTCTGGTACTCCGGCAACAAACTGATGAAATACAATGTAATGTCACCTGTACATTAATTACCGATTGCCTAGAATGAAATGGAAGCAATTTTTCGGTTCAAAGAATGGGTCTGAAACTCTATGATTCTATAGGAAATGAAATAAAAGGATCAACGAGGGTCATACTTTTCAACGAGACTATGCCTGAGAATCAAACACATTTTTTTTTAGCCTTAGAATATTGATACGTGGATAATAATAAAATATAAAATGCGACAGGACTATAGTTCTGACTGAATCCGTCTTCTCCAACAAGTTTCAAAACTGGCGAAACTAAATTAGGACCTGAAAATGAAATCCTATCATCACCCCCCCCCCCCCCCCCAAATCAGTAAAAATAATAATATCAGTACCTCTTGTTGTTCTAACTGGCGTCGTAAATGTTTAGCAGAAGCTGCCTGGTGCTCATATGTTGCGTCGTGTTTTTTTATAGTCGAAATCTGAATATTTGTGGGTCCGACTGTACCCATAGCATTTTGCTTTTTCTCTTCCCGGCACGTTGTACAAAACAAGCGTGTTTCCTGGTTTCTTTCTGGAAGTTGTTGTACTTCCACCCATGGATACTGCACAGGAATCTGAAATTCTATCAGTATAGCTATAATTCACTCTCTACGTGATATTTACGTTCCCAACGTAATCCCCTTCTGTTTTTTCTTAAGAAGGGGATTACGTTGGGAACGTTAATATCACGTAGATAGTGAATTATAGCTATACTGATAGAATTTCAGACTCCTGTGGATATAGTCTTTGTAAGACTGTGATCCGGGGCCCTCCTGGCCCTCACAGTCTTTGAGAAACCCGTTCAATTTGAACATCCATTTCAAAGATAAATAATTGTACTACGCATGCGCACAGATATGTAGTACAATTTGTTTATCTTTGAAATGGTGTTTTTTAACGTGGTGAAGTCGGATATTTTTCAACATTTCTTGAATTTGATGTTGTGTTTGTGTTAAACAATGATGCAGACACGTAAATAAATGATATTTGGGCTGAGTACGACAAGTAGTATGTTGATTATGTGATTTTTGTCTTCGATATGAAGCGTGAACTGAGTTGACCCAAATGCGGCCAGTTTCTTTCAGTTTTAGTCAGATGAAATTTGAACGGGTTTCTCAAAGACTGTGAGGGCCAGGAGGGCCCCAGGTCACAGTCTTACAAAGACTACTGTGGATACTGCTTGATCCAAAGTTTTTTTGTTGAGCTTTGAGGTGCGTCCGTATGTCGCTTAACCTTTTTGAACACATTATCCAATATACATTTTAAAATGTGTTGTGCGACTGTAGCCGAATTGTCGACCGATTCGGGGAACTTTGAAAAAAATCCGGTAATTTTACTCTGGTTCATGTCTGATCCAGTTACTTTCTCCGCTGCAGCGCATGTGAAAATTCTGACTCTGGCTGCGTGATAAGAGCGCCTTTAGGCATATGTTGTTACTGATTGGTTGATTTTATGGGAGGCTTCACGTGGAATTGATCGAAACATAAACATACGTAATTTCGAAAACTAAGTGGCAAGGGATTCGTCGTCATAATAGTTTACTTCTGGAGAGAATTCGAAATCGGTCTTTTTACACTGTATTTTGACTAACGATATTACACAACTTTTAAAACAAGACCGACGAATACGACAACAGAAATGACTGAAGGCGTAAAACCGAAAACATAGGCGTAATCTGTACTCCTTTAATTTCTATTTGGGTCGTATTCGGCAATTTTCGATGCGTAAAATACGCCTGTACGCCCGTTATCTGGAGCACTGTGTCGGGATCCAAACTGGAGCGCTTCTTCGACACGCTGTTGCCCGCGGCAGAAAATATTCTTTCAGAGGGGACGGGAATTCCAGGAACACTAAGGTACTGCTTTGCCAAAGAACTGACCCTCGGAAATCTTTCCTTGTTTCTGTGCCACCACTGTGCAGAGCTGATATCAGTTGTTGTAGCTTTTGTTACAAAGTATGACTTAACTTCGTCGCGAACTACAGCATCAGAGCTAGATACTTCCTTATTCCCTTCACTGTAGAAATCCCCTAACAGAAATTTCATAGCGGTATTAGCACTTTCAATCTTTGATTTTTTTGATTTGGGAACAAATTCGGTAATTGTCTCAGATTTTCCACTCACTGGGTCAATTTGGACGGAGGTCGTAGTCGCAGGTGAAACTGTGGAAGTCGGGGTCGCACATGATGCAGAGGCAACATTAATTTCAGGATCAGTAACATCAGTTGTTGGCATACTAGGCATAGCAACGGTACTAACAGCACTCGCCGATGTCACGTGCGTAGTTGAAGAACTTGAAACTGTTGTAACAGTTGAACTTGATTTGCCAATGTTTGACGTAGAATTTATGATCATTTCCACAAGTTTCTTGAACACTGCTTCGCATTCCGTTTCTGTTAAAAGGGCAAACTCTTATAACGAGGATCAAGTGAAGAAGCAATGATGTATGGGTTCTTCTCGGGATCCCCAAGGGGGAATCTTTTATCCAAGTCATTTCTAACGGTCCTTTTAAAATCCTTCAATACTTGTTTGTCGTCACCCTTCTCATTGAGATGATTTCTTATGAGGCCTTGCACCATGGGAAACACCATACTTAGCGTGGGGAATTCTTCAGAACAAACCACTTCAGTAGCCATCTGTAGGGGCTTTAATGTTGGGGTTACAATTTCAATTATCCGCCAAATGTCGTCACTCAACTCCAGGATTCTTCCGTCCGATGGTGATGTGACTTTGGGATCATGTATGACAGATAAAACTGTCAATCGTTGTTCGAGTAAGCGATCAAACATCGCGTATGTTGAGTTCCACCTAGAGGCAACGTCTTGAATAAGTTTATGTGAAGGAATATCATCAAACTTCTTCTGATTTTTCTCAAGGGCATAGGTAACAACATTTGATTTGTTGAAATGGCTAACCAAACGTCTGGCGCCCCCAATAGCACGAGAAATAGGTTTAATTGCGAGTCCTGCCTTGACGCTGAATTGCAAGGTGTGGCCGAAGCAGCGAATGTGCGTTAAATTCTCAAACTTTATTTCGCGAACAGCCACGACTATGTTCGACCCATTGTCAGAAACAATCGCTAGTAGCTTCTCTTCTGGTATTCCGAAGTCTATCAAGATTACTTTAATTTCTGCAGCTAGATTGATTGCAGCGTGTCTCTCCTCAACTTCGCATGTCCGTAGTACGAAATTCTTGATCGTCCAATCATCGGTCATGTAATGCACAGTTATGGTGATATACCCGTCGGTCGCACAGCTAGTCCAGCAGTCTGTGGTAATGGCAACAGATTTGCGAGATGTAAGTTCTGAAATTAACTGCTTCCTCAGCAGCTAATAATTAGTTTTCAACAACTTCTTGACTGCTGTTCGACCGGGAACATCATAGGTCGGGTTAAGAAGCTTGATAAATTCACGGAAAGATTTCGGGTCCACTATACTGATGGGCCTCATATCGACGGCACACCATCGAATGAGTGCAGATGTAGCTTGAAGCCATTTCCCTCTTGCCATTGGTGCACCAAAATCTAACTTCGTCTGAATCTTCCGTTTACTCGTACCGGCCGCATGTACGCTGGAGGTGGCGAATAATGCATGCTTCTTTTCGGTGTGGTATCTCAGCGATGAAGTCGAACCCGAGTAATTGAACCGAACTTTGCAAAGCTTACATTCTGTCTGCTTTTTGTCACCACATTCGATTAGCGTAAATATGTCCCAAATATCTGATTTTCACGATTTTTGAATCCGTGAACTTGATGGTGCCGAAGCCATTGCTAATGTACCATTGAATTTGAAATATCAGTTCTCTGATTGTGCCACGCTTTCAACAATCACAAGTTTCACAACATCGTACATTCATACACATCGGACCCTCTTTGTCGGCGAAACTTAAAGACAATCACTGTTAATAATTATAAGGCTCATTGAAGGTGATTGTCTTTAAGTTTCGCCGACAAAGATGAAAGTGAAAGATGCACGTTCGCGCATCAAAGGGAAAGATACAAGGTACAAGTTACAACGTCACTGTTCTTTGATCTGTTTGATGTTAGAACCTAGAAGATAACTCAGTGGTCAGTAAGCGTCATTAGTTGAATTCGCACCGAAAACAGTCAGATAATAATAACATGGCATGATTGGCATGTACTATAGTGAATGTAAGGTTAACCGGTTAAAACATTTTCTTGACCGGTCAAAGTTTTAACCACAGGTTAACCGGTTATCTGGATAACTGCGGCAGCACTAACCCAATGAGTATTTAGTATAGCACGGATATAAAGATTATTGATGAATTAAGATTAAGTGTGGGTATGTACTTGAACGGTATTAACTGCACTCTTGAAACCCCCTGATAAATTGGTAATGGAAAACCAGTAATCAGAGCTAGCAATAATCCAATATAATTTTGACACCTACTTAATTGTTAATTCGACCAGAGAGTGCTTATTTGAATTTTTGAAAGTCTGGGGTTCACTTGCGGTCTATCTGTCCCATCTTGCGAAAAATGAGTCTGTAAGTTTGAATACACGCTATATATTAATAGTGAAATTTCATGGGTCAAAGTTGGAATATCGTTACCAAACTTCAGAGATGTATTAGATTAACTATTCTCAACCAGAAACCGTTCATTTGGTATTTTTAGGATTAGTAGTTTAGTTTTAAATCGCGCCATTACGCGGTATACAATAATAGTGAAATTTTAGGGGTTAAAGTTGGAATATTAACCCAAAATTTCGGGTATGTATTATTTATACTGTTTTCAACCAGAAACCTGTCATATGGTATTTTTATGACTAGTAGTTCATTTGCGGACTCTTTGTCCCGTCTTGCGAAAATGTGTCTAAGTTTGAATATGCGCTATACAGTCAACAGTGAAACTTTAGGAGTTAACGCTAAAATATCAACACCAAACTTTGAATATGTATTATTTATACTGTTCAATCAGAAACCATTCATTTGATATTTTTAGGATGAGTAGTTCACTCTTTGTCCCGTCTTGCGAAAAATGAGTCTGTAAGTTTGAAAACGAGCTATACATCAAGAGTGAAATTTTAGGGGTTAAAGTCGGAATATCGATACCAAACATCGGATGTGTATTATTTATAACCCAAAGAACCAGAAACCATTCATTTCAGAACATTAGCCACCAAAGTTCACTTGCGGTCTCTTACGGTCTCTTTTTTTACTAGTTCAGCGATCCGAACGTAGTGGCTACCCCTCTACGTTCAGATTCTTACCATTCAATCCTACAGAAAAAGTTCCTATCAAGTTTTTATGGGAACTCAAAATTAGGAATATATATCGAGCTTTCACTCTTATTACCGGCTGCAATCGATAGTACACGTATTTCCTTACATTTGTGCAGAGTTTATTGATCCAAACTATATTTTATCCTTTAATTATTGTTATTTTTGTACTCTCGAAGCGTCAACGAGTGTTTGAAATCAGACATGTTTTTGTATAAGTATAAAACAGTAAAAACAATAACCCAGTAATGGCGCCAAAGCATATAGACCTTTTCACCGATGCGGAATCGGAATATCAATCTCATTCGTGCAGAGGAAAGTGCAAAAATAACGATAATTAAAGTTTTGAGTTCCCATAAAAACTTAATGGGAACTTTTTCTATAGGATTGAATGGTAAGAATCTGAACGTACGGGGGTGGCCACTACGTTCGAATCGCTGGACTATTTGTCTACCTGCGGCCTCATTTTAGATCTACTAAGTTCATCACATGTACAAATGTGTTTTGTGTTCTATATATCCCAAGCCAACCTTCATTTTGATGTATAATTTGTGAATATTTAATCTGAATTTAGGGGAATATGAGAGGTGAGAAATAGGGCCTAAACAAAATTCCATTACTTATACAGCACCTTAAGGGCCTATATAAGTGATGAAATTTTGTTTATTTTGAAAATTCTCACGTCTCATATTCCTTCAATTCAAATTAAATATACACAAAATATATATCAAAATGAAGATTGAGATGTATAGAACACGAAACACATGTGTAATCAACTCATAGAGTCGACTGTAGGCACCACTGGGTCCTGGAAGTCTACTGCCGTATTCATATCAGAACTGATAATTTAATAATATTTCACAAAAATTAAAAATTTTTAGTAAATTTTGTTTCTTAACATACCTACCACAATTGTTTACAATTGGCTGTAACATAAGTGCAAGCCCTACTTCGGAACTAACTCAAGCTTTTAGAATCTTTTCCAAACGAGTTGGAAAAGTACTAGAGTGCAAAAGCATGAAAAAGATCGAAAAAAGGGTCGAGCGAGACCAGCGCTCGAAATTACAGGTACTCTCTCTGCACACCTCCTGCGTTTACCGAGTGCATGCGCAACAACCGTGACGTCAATTCCGTATTTCCGCCAACGAGAAGTTTGTGATTTAGTGGGGAGGCATCGATATCAAAAATATCCCCAAGGAGGGTGGGCCTTCGGCAAACAATTGTGGTAGGTATGTTAAGAAACAAAATTTACTAAAAAAGTTTAATTTCTTTTCAACCTACTCACAATTGTTTACAATTGGCTGAATAAACAATAGGAGGAGGTGAATCACATAACCAATACCAACAAGAGTAGCAGAACGAAAGCAAGGATGGCAGAGAACAATAACGAAAACCTGTAATGAAGATAGAGAAAAGGCACCTGAAAAGAACAAGGCTGAGCGAAGCACAACCTCGATAAAAACAATTTTAACGAGGGTGCACAAGAGCCGGACCAGCAACGAGAGGGCCTAAAGAATAAAGGTCCTCAGATTGCTGCTGAAGGTGGTGGAGATAAAAGGAGGAGAAGGTAGAAGCATTCCTCCAGTAAGCCGCATTCATAACATCCCGGAGCGAAACAGAATTGGAGAACACCCAGGATGTAGAAATGGCACGAACCTCATGAGCATTAAGCCGGTTCGAAACAAGATCCGATGCAGACAAGCGAGAATAAGCCAGCTTGATTGCAAGACAGATCCACCTGGAAATAGAATGGGAAGAGATAGACTGCCTCTTAGGAATGAGAGACAGAAAGAATCTCTTCCGACCCCTCCTAATGAACTGAGTGCGAGTAATGTAAGTCTTGATCGCACGAACAGGACAAAGAAGAGGCCTCCGGCCATCTACAGCAGGGAGAGCCCGAATGCAGATGGGAGGAGGTACCGAATCAGGAAGTTGATTCTTAGCCAGAAAAGAGCAATCAGTAGTGGAGGTGACACTGTTAGCCTCATTTCGGAAGAAGGCAGAATCAACAGATAGCGCATGAAGCTCACTGACTCGACGAGCAGAAGCAAACGCTAGAAGAAAAGCCGTCTTATAGGTGAGAAAACGCATGTCAGTCTCAGATAAAGGCTTGAATGGCGCCCCCTCCAAACAGTGCAACATCCATGCCAAGTTCCACTTGGGTGTAAGACGCAAAACTCAAGGCCTCTTCAAAGAAAAGTGCTGAATGAGTTTGGAGAGAAAAAGATTACGACCGATGCACCGCTTTCCCACATAAGAGAAAGTATCAGACAGCATAGACCGATAGCCCTTAATCGTAATAGGCTGGAGGCCCTTGGAGTCAAAAAGAAAAACCAGAAAATCCGCAATTTGAGCGATTGACGGATCATGGTAATTCACATTGTGATCTGCACACCAGCGGCAGAAAACCTTCCACTTGGCGGCATAAGTCATGCCAGTGGAATGTCGCCATGATGCAGAAATGCACTCCACTGATCGTCTCGAAAAACCTCTACGTCGGAGACTGGACCTGATAAAAGACAGGCGTGAAGGGACAGACTCGCCAGGTTGTTGTGATACTTCCTGGGACGACCCTGTGAAAGAAGATCGCGACGTAGAGGTAGACGAATCGGTCGATCGGCCAATAGAGGCCGCAGCCGATTGATCCACACCCTCTGTGGAGACAGGGGAGTGATCAGAATGATCCTGCAATTGCAAGCACGAATCTTCGCTAATACTTGAGGAAGAATCGGTGCAGGAGGAAAGGCATAGCCGATCCAACCTGTGCAGTCCAGAGACAGAGCGTCTACTGCAAATGCCAGAGGATCTGGACAAGGGGAGACAAAGGTCTCTACCTGATGATTCCAGCGAGTAGCGAAAAGGTCGACCTGAGGACGCCCCCACTGCTTGCAAATCGCCTGAAACACCGACCGACGTAGCATCCATTCGGTTGGAAGGACACTGTCGCGTCGGGACAGGGAGTCTGCTAGGACGTTGAGACGCCCGGGAATGTGTCGAATGGACACCCGAGCGTTCACATCCCGCGCCAACAGAAGAAGATCCCGAGACAGCCGATACATGGGAATCGAATGTGTGCCTCCTTGATTCCGTATGTAGGCCACTACTGTCGAATTGTCCGAAAGAAGTAGGACAATATGGTCTGACAGATGAGGGATCCAAAGCCGAAAACTCAACAGAAGAGCAAGGAGCTCCTTCTGGTTGATATGAAGGCCCACCTGCTCGCTGTCCCACTCTCCGTGAGTAGACAGACTGAGAGGATCCAACGTCGCACCCTAGCACCGATCGCTGGCATCCGCAGTAAGGACTGCGATCGGCCAAAGGAAGATCCAACGGAACACCCAGTGTCAGCCAGGGAATATCTGCCCAAGGGCGGAGGTGACAAAGCAGAGACCGAGGAATAGTGAGTTCCATGTCCAGCAAATCAACATTCGGATGCCAATGATCCAACAGGAAGTGTTGGAGAGGTCGGACAAACAAGCGACCGAGCGGAATGAGATCTGTCACCGAACCGCAAAGGCCCAGCATCCGAAGGAAAGTCCTAGCCGAGACCGAGGAAGATTGAAGCAGGTTCCGAGCCAAGGCGGAAAGAATCGTCGCCCGAGCCTGGGGGACCGACACTACATTGTGAAGAGTGTCGAAATCCATCCCCAAAAGGAAGAAGATCCGACTTCTCGCGATTGACTCTGAAACCCAGCGACGCTAGCAGGCAAAGAAACTGCCGGACATTGAACTCCAGAACAGCAGCATCGTGGTGCCGTTGGAGGATGTCGTCTAGGTAGGCTGACGAAGTCACTGCCGACTCAGTGCGGTGGAAAGCAAGCACATGTGACATCAGTAGGGTGAAGGCCCAAGGAGCCAGGTTCAAACCAAACGGGAGAGCTCTGAATTGAAAAACTCGATCCCGAAACGAGAACCGAAGGTATTTCCGTGACGCCAGATGAATGGGTACATGGAAGTAGGCATCCTTCAGGTCGATACTGGCCGCAAAATCGCCCTGATGAACTGAACGTCGAACCGACCGGAAAGTCTCCATACTGAAACGAGGAGCTATTATGTACTCGTTCAGGGTACTCAGATCAATGACAGGACAATATTGGCCGTTTTTCTTCGGCACCAAGAAAAGTCTTGAGTAAAACCCCGGTGAAAGGGTGTTCCTGACCACCTCGATCGCCCCTTTGGTGAGGAGATTGTCTATCTCCTGCACCAGAAGGTCCCGACGCAGAGAATCGGAAGGGACCTGAGTCGGAAGGGGCATCCGAGATAAACTGGGGTGCCGATGGAAGGACAGTCGCAGACCGCATTGAATAACGTCGAGGACCCAAGAGTCCGACGTTATCTCTGTCCAACGGTCGTAAAACAGCGACAGCCTTCCCCCGACTGGAGGCGAATCGAGGTGAGAACCTTCACTTGCGGCCTCGACGTGGCCCCCCGAGAGGAGAAACCACCTCGGGAAGTGACAGAGTCCTGAGACTGTCAGCGAGCCTGGCCACGTCAGCGCTTCTTATGAGCAGAAGGAGCAGACGGAGCCGAAGGCGTAGCCGACGGCGCCGATGAGGCAGACGCAGCAGCACGCTTGGCGGGCCTGGAACGACCCCCACCCGCAGCAACAGGTTGGTCAAGCTGTCTCAGCAAAAGCTGGTCCTTCGAATGACGAAGAACTTCGCCACGAACAGCTTCCACGGAACCATGGAACAACTGAGGTCCCACCAAAGAGGCAGACCTCAGAATAGCACGTTGCTCAGAAGGAAGGGATGGTAAAGAATCCAACACCGCATCCCAGCGTGCCAGCTCCAAATTAGCCGTGTTACAGGCGTGAGCATGTGTCAAGTTCATAAGAGCCTGTGACAAAACGCGAAAAGGCGCCTGAGCGTCATCAAACTCCCCTGGTGGAAAATATTCAGCCAGAGCAGCGACGACATGGTCCGCTGAGAGATAACATACCCAGCATCTCTCGGGACAGGCCCACCATAGACTCAACTACCGACATCGGGAGAACTGCCGACTAAGGCTTAGTCAACCCGAGGGAAGAAGAATCCTCATCCACAGTAGTCATCCCTTGGAAGACTGGTGGAGAGACGAAATCGTACACACGAAACCGCGATGGAGGCAGAAAGGCATCAGCTCTAGAAAAGAAGGAACCCTTCCTTGAGGGCCTTAGAATGCATTTTGGCGTCTAAGCCCTGGAAGGACTCAACAACCTGAGCCGATTGCAGAGGACGCAAAGCCCCGGAGCTAGAAGGCTCAACAGGGTTACGGCGCTCCACAGTGGACCGCGGCCGGACGGTCACAGAAGGCTGGTCGGAAGGTTTAACGTCCGGCAATAAGCCAAAGACGAAATCCAAAGCCTGCCCCAAGACTGACGAGGGGGGCCCATCACCTTCAAGATACTCGTCATCCTCCATAGCAGAGGAGACGTAGCCCAACTCGGGCTGACCAGCAGAAACCTCCTGTGAATACTGTGCAGTATCCAAGGGGCCAGGCGAGACATCTCGGCGACCGACCAAAGGAGGTTGTGCCTCAGGAGGCACAGGGAGGCCAACTTGAGGGTTGCCAGAAAGCAACCGGGTGAGCGCCAAAACGGCCTGGCGCAGGTCACCCTGAGAATCCGTCGCAGCAGAATCGCCCGACGGAGTGTCCTCCCAATGGACCCTTCTGGTAGAAGAACCCAAATCCTCAGAAGAGACTGACGTCGATCGGCAGACAGAATAGGGACACGGTGAGAAGACACCGGAGGATAGTCCTGATTGTGATGCCCAGGGGCCATCACTGACCTCTGCGAAACAGAAGGTCCTGCCTGCAAATCCTCTAAAGAGACCGACGGTGCACGTCGATCGGTAGCTGGACCTAGGACACGGTGAGAAGACACCGGAGGATTGTCCCAAGAATGACAGGAACCTGTCATTGGCCTCTGCCTAACTGCCTATCCTCCGAGACCGACGGCAAGCATTGATTCGACACCCAGACTCGGAACACAGTGAGGAATCACCGGAGGAAGGTTCCGAGAGTGACAGCTAACAGGGGCTGTCACTGACCACTGCCGAACAGCAGGCCCGGGATGCCAACATCCCAACACCATCCCGCTAGGTGGCACACTAGCAGGGGAAGGTGGAACAATAAACGATTCACTCGAGGGACGAGGAATCGCTGCCGAAGCGACCGGCCGGCTCAACCGACTAGGAGCAAACCTAGCCAGATGAGACGGAGCCGACAGCAAACCCGCACAGCCCTGCCGCGAGGCTGGGGGAGGCTGAGAACACACAGACACACCAGCAGATACAGCCTCGGCCCCCCGAGACTGTAGACCATCCCCAGAGGAGATGGAAGAGCCACCATCAGACAAAATAGGATCTGGAGTAGCAACTTCCTCAACAACAGTCGACGGTGTAGGAGGCAGATCGGAGAGGGTCACCGAGCTGACCTCGGAAAAGCTCTCAACGAAAACAGACGCCTCAATAGTGACATCAGAAGACAAAGAGACCACGGTCTCCTCGTCAGGTATCACTGAACTAACACCGCCAACACTTGCAGAGGAACTCGCCACAGAAGGCAGATCCGAATCCTGTGTGACAGAGTCACCATGTGCACCAGCAGAAATGTCTGCTACGGCACGGCTACCCTTACCCCGAGAACGAGGGGTTCTAGCTCTGGAAAGAACCACCTTGTTCACAGAAGCCCAGAATTTAGAGGACCAAACCCCACAAATACCACATGATTGGGCCTGAGTGCAATTGTTGCAAGTGACACATGTGGCATGAGAGTTGTCCACATGCTTCACCTGCAGGCAAGAAGTACAAGGAATAGTCTTAGGCATTATATCAAAATAATCAAGCTTCCCGCCGACGGAAAACAGCACGAAGGTCGTGTTCATACGTGGGTGAAAAACAAGATAAAGTGTGAAGAGATAAGCAATAAAAATACAAATTAACATTAATTAATAATAACTTGGTAGCTTGATAAAAGGATACAATCCACTTGCACACTAAATGTGTAGAATAAGTTGTTCACGAAGAATAAACAGCATAATTAGCATGAGTCACAAAAATTTCCGACCATGTACAATGGCGGAAAGTAAAGGAATTGACGTCACGGTTGTTGCGCATGCGCTCTGTAAACGCAAGAGGTGTGCAGAGAGAGTACCTGTAATTTAGAGCGCTGGTCTCACTCGACCCTTTTTTCGATCTTTTTCGTGCTTTTGCACTCTAGTACTTTTCCAACTCGTTTGGAAAAGATTCTAAAAGCTTGAGTTAGTTCCGAAGTAGGGCTTGCATTTATGTTACAGCCAATTGTAAACAATTGTGAGTAGGTTGAAAAGAAACAACCAGTGGCCAAATGTGCTTTACATATCCAAGAACAAAGCTAGAGGATCAACATTCTTCAAAACACGGCGACAGAGCTGCATGGGGGTAAATTCCAAAGCCTTTGCTTTTGTTTACGTATGAATATACTTTCGATTTCCGGTTGACGTCATCGGACAGAAAAAGCATGTAAAAATAACACTGTTTAAAATCAAAGAATGAAAAAGATCGCCTTCATACAGTATACTGTTATCAGATAGAGATTGCACAGTTGCCATATTCAATGCAAGGTATCATGATACCTGTTGAAATTTCTTAGAATTACGATTTTGTTTTTTGATGGAAATTTGTGGTATTGAGTGATTTGCGCATGTCTGTCTTGCATGGAAACCATCTTCAATATAAAATGCAGACAGTGTTGTCTTTTTCCCAAATGCAGTCCTATCGGTGTATTCGAAAGTGTTTTGAATGCCTAGCTTTGTTCTTGGATATATGAAGCACAATTGGTCACAAGTTGTTCTGATGAAAGATTATTTTATTACCAGTTCTGGTGCGAAGACGGTAGCAGACTTCCAGGAACCAGTGGTGCATGTTGTCAACTCTATGAGATGATTACATGTGTTTCATGTTCTATACATCCCAACCTTCATTTTGATGTATAATTTTTGTATATTAAATTTGAATTTAAGGAATATGAGAGGTGAGAATTTTCAAAATAAACAAAATTTCATTACTTATATAGGCCCTTAAGTGCCTATATAAGTAATGAAATTTTGTTTATTTTGAAAATTCTCACCTCTCATATTCCTTAAATTCAGATTAAATATACTCAAATTATACATCAAAATGAAGGCTGGGATGTATAGAACCCAAAACACATATGCAATCAACTCATAGAGTCGATTGTGGGCACCACTGGTTCCTGGAAGTCTGCTACCATATTCGCACCAGAACTGATAAAATAATATTTCATCAGAACAACTTGTGGCCAAATGTGCTTCATATATCCAAGAACAAAGCTAGGCATTCAAAACACTTTCGAATACAGCGATAGGTCTGCATTTTGGAAAAGGACAACACTGTCTGCATTTTTTATTGAAGATGGTTTCCATGCTCGACAGACATGCGCAAATCACTCGTTACCATGAATTTCCATCAAAAAACAAAATTGCAATTCTAAGAAATTACAACACTGAACAGGTATCATAATACCTTGCATTGAATATGGCAACTGTGCAATCTCTATCTAATAACAGTATACTGTATGAAGGCGATCTTTTTCATTATTTGATTTTAGACGGCGTTGTTTTTACATGCTTTTTCTGTCCGATGACGTTGACCGGAAATCGAAAGTATACTCATACGTAAACAAAAGCAAAGACTTTGGAATTTTCGCCAATGCAGCTCTGTCACCGTGTTTTGAAACAATTTTATCCCCTAGCTTTGTTCTTGGATATGTAAAGCACATTTTGCCACAAGTTGTTTTCGTGAAATATTATTAAATTATCAGTTCTGGTGCGAATACGGCAGCAGGCTTCCAGGAACCAGTGGTGGCTACAGTCGATTCTGTGAGTTGATTACACATGTGTTTCTAGTCCAAACTTGGACCCACAGTCCGTAATATAATTTTTGGCATTGGTACGGCCTGTAGGTCCAATGCTCTCGGAACTCCGTGGTGCACTATATGACCAGTAAACGATTTACTTGCTGGTCTATCTCGCCTCGTGAGAACAATATGGCATATCCTGAAGCTTTGTGTTAGTATGTGATCGAAAAAAGAATATTTACTGAGCAATTATATCTTTATAAAAACATGTCGATCGCTTGATAATTTCTAAAATGTATTTTCACTCGAAATTCGTCAGCTGATCAACAACGGAGGTTGCCATGTTTAAACTGAAATCTTCGGGAGAGTGTTTGACTAATGGAATACCGGACGCATAAAATGGAACGGGCTCGTATCGACGAAGCACGGTTGACTGACGGTGCGTTTGAATCTCAGTGCTTTTCACTTCAATCATCATTTCGAACACAGTCAACGCACAACGAAATTTCACACAAAAAAATATTGCAACGCACACCCAGCTTCCACTTCGTCGAGTGAAAATACGTTTTAGAATTTATCAAGCTATCGACACGTTTTTATATAGATATAATTGCTCAGTAAATATTCTTTTTTCGATCACATACTAACACAACGCTTGGTAAAGCTGAATAGGGGACTTTTCATTTTATGTAAAAACAACACATATTTCACACCTTTTTTCTACACTGTCCTATTATTAGTCGTGTTTTCGATAAAATGACCGAAAGATATTCACTTATGACTAAGATTAGAGATAATTTAAACCCTTTTAATGTCACGGTGCCGGAGATTCTTCTGCATTCTCGCCATTTTGAGGTGCGCGTTTACATAACTTTCGCTTTCTCTTTGGCCGGCGATAGTAGGTCTAGGGTCAGTGTAGTGAGGGTTAGGGTTAGCTTACGGGTAAGCTAACCCTAACCCTTACTACTCTGACCCTAGACCATGTCAAGAACAGAACAAACAAGTGTACCAAAAACAACCAATACACAGAGCAGACGCTGAAAAACACAAAAAACATGGAGGAAAGATAAACGCGAATGTCACAAACCGCACCGGTAAAAAACATGCATGGGGCTGTTATAATTGCCAGTAAAAGTGAATATCTTTAGGTCATTTTATCGAAAACATGACTAGTAATAGGAAAATGTAGAAAAAAGGTGAGAAAAGTGCGTTGTTTTTACGTAAATGGAAAAGTCCCCTATTCTTCAGCTTTACCCAACGCTTCAGGATATGCCATATTGTTCTCACGAGGCGAGATAGACCAGCAAGTAAATCGTTTACTGGTCATATAGTACACCATGGAGATCGAGAGTGTTGGACCTACACTGGCCGGGCTACAGGCCATACAAATGCCAAAAAATATATTACGGACTGTGGGTCCAAGTTTGGAATAATGTGTTTCGTGTTCTATACATCCTAACCTTCATTTTGATGTACATTTTGTGTATATTTAATTTGAATTGAAGGAATATCAGAGGTGAGAATTTTCAAAATTTCATTACTAATATAGGCCCTTAAAAATATCAATTTACCAAAAACAAGTGTAGTCCAAATAGAAAAAAAAATACAAATGGTGCCATTGTATCGAGAGTAGTGAAAACTGAATCGTTATGAACAGCAATGATCAATGAATTTCCATTGCTAACTGTGTTTTATATCTTCATCTCGCTTCCGGTAAGCTTTTTTCTCGGAGTTTCAAATGAAATGGCGCCCACTATAATAAAAATAGCGTCCCCCTTTTCGCGTTATTTGCGATAATATTGATCTATGGGACAAGCTGGGAACGCGCTGTTGTGAAAAAATGATATGTAGTTCGAAAACATTTACATGTTACTTATGATATCAAGTGAGCTTCTTGTTTTTCTTATAATTCCGATTGTAAAATTCGATACATAAATTTAATGTTTTTGTTCTTTTCCGGCGCACATGTGCCCGAAAAGAAAAAACCCGCTGGTGAGATCATAGGGACACTCATAAGGATAATGGAGTTCCTATATATCGTATCTCAAAGAGACAATAGAACTGATTTATCATCGCACTGAGTGTACGAACGAAACGTTGGTTTCACAAAGTCGAAGGCACATGAGAGACGGCGTCTGAAGACCAGCGCCTTTTCGATAATGGTATTGTTGTGGAATTACACCGCAAACCGTATTCCGGCAATGTGGCCCAAATTGGCCGCTAATCGAGCCCGAACCGTTCATTACAGTGGTCGTAACGGATCAGGGTCAATTCGTCCTTGAGTCGATTCGGCCATTCGGTTATGAGAAAATGTATTAAAATCGAAACTAATAGACAATTACCAGGTCGGGATAATAAGAAAGTGAGAGTAATTTAATGAAAAGTTTCCTAGAAATCTGTGTACCCAATGACAATTATTTTCGATTTTAATACATCTTCTTGTTTCCACTCGGTTATGAGAAAATGTATTAAAATCGAAACTAATAGACAATTACCAGGACGGGATAATAAGAAAGTGAGAGTAATTTAATGCATCTTCTTCTTTACGTTCTGTATTTATTGCTTTTATTGCTGTTTTAAAGTATATGTGTACGATATGGAATAAATTATAAATAAAAGTTCAAGTGTTTGTTGTTTTTTGTGTAAGAAAAAAAATATATAATAAAAGAAATTACCATACATATGGTTTACTGACGTTTCGGCCTTGGGACGTTTCGGCCCTGGACGTTTCGGCCTGGACGTTTCGGCCTCCAATCGGGCCGAAACGTCCTGGGTATAGGGCCAAAACGTCCAGGGTTTTTTACTGAATTTTTTTTATGATAATTAATTTTTTTGTAACTTAATTTCTTAACTTACCTTTATCGAAAGTTAATTTATCCGTATTAATCCGTAACAATCCTTGAATCTGTAAAAATCCTTGAATAAAGCGGGATTTAATTTAATGTTCACTCGTGTTGAAGGCTAGTTGAAATGAATCAAATACAACAAGATTTTTTCCAGCAATCGGTGTTTTGACAAAAAAAAAAATGCACAGCAGTTGATACCAGTCTTTTGATGCATTGTTTGACACTTCTGATTAAAAGTTACTGATGAACTTTTTGAGTTTGTTTATACAAGCTTTTCGGAATAAGAGAGACTGATGAGTTGTTTGTATGTGTTGGTACCTTTCTGCAACATATACAAGAAACCACCAAACGCTAGGCAAGGATTGAAACAAGCTTGTCTGGCTGGGAACGAGTGTACATTTGATATAAATAAACATTTGAATGAATGAATGAACGGTTTTAGCGCGCCGAAGGCGCGCAGGGACGATGCGGGATTTACAAATCCCTTGCGACCCGGTTAGCCTTATTTTATTTCACTTGGATCTTGGATCACACAGGCCTAGCTTTCCTATTGCCTCAAATGGGGTCTGAAGGGGTATGCACGCGGTTAGAATTCCTGGCAGTTTGCATTGGAGTGATAGATTGTCAAAGACCAAACCCTCAAAGCCATTAAGACTATTGGAGAGTGGGCTCTATTCGGTTCCAGCTTGGCGATGGTAGAGGTTTGAGTCCCACCATGGTGGCGAGCCAGAATATAATGTTGTGCGATGGCAATTTTAAGGGAAAAGGAAAAAAGAAAACCAAACAGCAACGCCGGTTTGGTAGCGGCCCCGGTATACATCCACTTCTTTTTTGTAACCGCTATGGTCATATACCGGGGCCGCTACCAAACCGGCGTTGCTGTTTGGTTTTCTTTTCTCTTCTTCCCTTAAACTTGCCATCGCACAACATTACATTCTGGCTCGCCACCATGGTGGGACTCAAACCTCTACCATCGCCGAACTGGAACCGAATAGAGCTCGCTCTCTAATAGTTTTAAAGGCGTTGAGGGATTGAGTATTGACCATCTAACACTCCAGCGTAAACTGCCGGGTATTCTAACCGCGTGCATAACCCCCTCAGACTCCATTTTGGGCAATAGGAAAGCTAGGCCTGTGTGATCCAAGGGAAAAAAATAAGGTTAATCGGGTCGCAAGGGATTTGTAAATCCCACATCGTCCCTGCGCGCCTTCGGCGCGCTAAAACCTTTCATTCATTCATTGTATGTGTTGGTACAGCACTCTCGATCTGCTATCTTTGGTGACTTCTGATCTACCGGTGACAATGGGATCAGATATTTTTTTTCGAGGAGACTTCTGATCTACCGATGGAATATCTATATAAGATAGAGGTCCGAGAGGTGGAATCAAATCACAAACAGCTATGTATCCTTGCATGCAGTGTGGGGATGAAGTTCGTCCCAGGCAACATGCCATAAGTTGTGACTTATGTGATCAGTGGCAGCACCGAATCTGTCAAACAGGTAAGTAATATTAAAACATTTAACTCTTTAACTACTGTTGAGCAGGTGCTTCTAGTGAAGTGTCGTCTGCCTAAGCAGGCAGACAACACTTGACTAGAAGCACATACTTAATTTACTGTAAAACATTCTTGTTGTGTGCTCTGACTTTTAACGAAATTTTGAGAAATTAGTGCGTCGTTTCCTTTTCTGTCGCAATTTCAAGCTTAACTGTAACATGGAACTTTTTTTTCTTCCCAGACATATCATACAGAGATTATCTGGCTGCCAAAAGGGGAATTATAGAACTGGCTTTTACATGTTACCTCTGCAAAAGGCTGCAGATCATAGAAGAAGCTTCTAATCAGACTACCGACAGTAATGTTCCCCTGCTTGCAAGTATGATGGACAACGAAAGGTAATTTAATTTCGTTTCTCGAATCGTTTTCTTCTTTGCGCGTAAAATAATTGTCTACTCCCTATTGTAGTTGTATTTACTTCATTCTGTAATTTGGAAATTCAATTTTTCTATTGCAGTCGAGACATTGAACAGATGAGTGCTGAGCAACCTCCTAATATAAGTTGATAATCAAAATGTTGAAAATCTTGCAGATTTAATGAACAATGACAGGTAATTACGCATTTTATTAACCCTTAGTTCTGTTCACTCATTTTTAATTTCCGTTTTATGCTGTTTCGTTCAGGTTCCAGATTTTTCTTTTATTTCTATGTATATTTAGTTATCACTTGCAGATTTAATGAACAATGACAGGTAATTACGCATTTTATTAACCCTATCACTGGCAGGTAATTATGCGTTCTATCTTATTTTCGCAGCACGAATGATGAACCGGCCGACTCCTTGAATACAACTTAATATAACAAACAGAGTCTTCATTGATGAACCGGAAATAATGGAAACATCTATACAGGATCCAGCCCTAACAGTTGTATTGTGGAAGATGAGGATGTCACGTATACTGTTCTACCCACAGGAAGTAAACGTGGTGGACCGCTTTTGGTGTCAAGCGACGGCTTTTCCTATGGTATCAAGGTAAATTTATAGTGATAATTCGTTCAGAATCTCGCATTTTTACAAAAATTCGTTCAGAATCTCGTGTTTTTAAAAATAGTTAGTAAAGAAATGATGGGTTAATTGTGAGGTGTTAATGGGTTTTTTCTTCTTCAGTCAAAGTCAGCACCTGGAACAAGATGGCGATGTAGCGTTCGGGCAAAGACAAACATGTGCTTGGTAACAGTGACACAGAGTGATGGAGAGTCACAGAAGATAATATGTTCCTGAAACCAAAACATAAAACAGTATTGAGAGCAGAAAGAAGCTCGGACGGTTCAAATCAATGTTACTGCATCAGACCTAGAACAAGCGAATTCGACGAGATATTCTGCATTATGCCAAAAGTTAGAGACAGCATGGGAACAATATAGAAATGATGACATCTCAACTAGCACCTTCCTCCATCGATGTGCCAACCTGTACGCGCCACTTGAAAAATAAAGGATATATAAATGTATAATTAATGTATCTGTACAAATAAAATAAATGGTATATGCAGGTACAAATCACTGAATGTAAATATTGATGTAAATATTACCATTATTTAATATTAATATCATCTCGATGTGAAATATTCTCATTTGTTGTAAATAATGTCATCGTTAATTTCTTTGTCATTTTTATATTTGCTGGTTGTCATCTTGATGTGAAATTTTATTTTTTTCTATTTGTTGCAAATAATGTCATTGTTCATTTCTTTGTCATTTTAATAAATGGTAGAGTTGTAGTTATACTTATTGCTGACGAAGTAAGAAATAAAGTATTTCTGTTCTAATTGAACTGCGTGTTGTTAGTCATTTATTCCCTAATCCATATTTAACAGTTTGTGAATAGAAACTTACCTTTCTGGACAGAATAGATAATAAAGGATTTTATTGGAGGTGTCAATTGAACATTTTCCAATTAACACCCTAGTAACCTCTATTATCTATCCTGTCGAGGTAATTCCTTTCACTATTGCCGGTTAATATAGGAGGCCGAAACGTCCAGGGCCGAAACGTCCAGGGCCGAAACGTCTGGAGGCCGAAACGTCCTAAGGCCGAAACGTCCCAATACCATACATATGATATGTGCACACATGCCGATATATATGAGTGTATGTGTGTGTGTGTGTGTATATATCTGAATGTATGAAGGCGGATTGATCGCTTCAAAGTTAAATGCATTAAGTCACTTTGTTAGTTGCCTTAAATTTCTATATTGGCAAGAGAAAGAAAAATAGGTTAATCACTTCGGCTGGTCGACACACTTGGTGTTTATTGGAGTGAAATAACTCATGCGGTTCATTATTGGTAAGCGCGCACGGGTTTTCTGTGACCGAGAAGATATTGTGTATTGGTTTGTATTCCAATTCCGAGAGAATAATTTGGACTTTCAACGAGGTAAGACGTTTTGATTTTGTCTCCTCCGGGTTTTTGGATGTACTAACATCCAAAATCCCCCCCCCCCCCCCCCCAGGGCCGGTCACTAGATTATACAGTCTTCCGATCCTCGCCGTGGGTCGAAACATTCATTTGTTGAAGCTTTATTAATTAAGCGTTTAAAATTTATTCACGATTATCCCGAGACATCTTATTTTGCTATAAGATGCCTCGGCCTAATCGATGAACATCGGCATAGGGCGAGTTTCGGTGGCCGACAGATTTGGACCCCCCCCCCCCCCCCCCCAACTGGCAACCCCAGAGATTAACAATAATCTCATTTCATTGCTATGGCTCTTCCCCTGGAAAAATACTTTTGATTTAAGGGAGTAGAAAAATGATAGTTGACAGATAGGCTGTTACGGTGCAACGGCATATTTTCGGTGCGTTGATAGTAATTCTGGGTGCGGGGGATTCAGGCTGATTCACCTTTAGTGTGAAAAGGTGTGGATATTTATGATTGGTAGCCTAACCCTTCCGCCGGGGAAGAGTGTTGGGTTGTTGGAACTTTAGATTCCAGCCTGTGATGTGCTCCCCTTCTTTAGCCAAGGGTAGTAGCAATTGTGAATATTTATAGATATATTTGGTATGTAAACTCTTCCGCCGGGGAAGAGGACTCGGATGATTGAATTGATAAGTCCGGCCTGTTAGGAAGATTTCCTAGAATTTTTTTTTTTTTTTTGTGAAAGTGCAATCTATGGCGAGGTAGAAGTGTAATTTTTTTTATATATGAGTATAGAAGGTGAGTAGTAGTGTATGTACCTTTGGAGCCTAGGTTGACGGACCCTGGTGCCGGACCCCGGAAGTGACGTCATGTCACGTGACATAGTGGCGCCATGTTGTGTTGTCATGGTAACCCGCGCCTCCAGTATACAAAAAATGGACGACGGAAACACGTATCACCCTAACAACACGCACTGCGCATGCGTACTAGCACCACGTATCACTATGGAGATGACGTCACAACATGGCCGCTCACGCGGGTTACCATGACAACACAACATGGCGCCACTACGTCACGTGGCATGACGTCACTTCCGGGGTCCGGCAACCTAGGCTCCAAAGGTACATACACTACTACTAAGGTGCAAAGTCGCCGTTGTTGGAAAATAGATATTTGTGAGATTCTTGTGGAAATGTTAATGAAAATATCCCCGACTCCTTTTATACAATCTGTGAGAGTTTGTAAATATATAAATGGACAATATATATAGACATTCAAATTCGCCACTTGTTGTTATTCCTTTCTAGGATATAGCCCTTTCTATGAAACCCTGCTCTGATCTATAAGGCCAATAAACGCGGTTCAAAGTGGAATTGAATCTTGTCCTTTAATATTACAGATGTGTATGACTAGTCCTTGGTTGACTTTTGCGGCGAGACTCTCGGGGGGGAACTCATTTCATGTAAGTGAGTTCCTGCCGAGAGCATCGGCGCGAGAGGATTGACAAGGCGGCGTTGGACAATTTTTCACAGGTCCTGGGTAATTAATTAAGGTAATCAATCTCGGTTTATAAAGAAGAACTTGTATCTAACCCCTCGACAACAAATCTGTGTCATGGCTAGACCTTGGTTGACTTTTGTGGCAAGGCTGTCGGCCAGGACTCATTTCATGTGAGTGGATTCGGGCCGAGAGCATCGGCGCAGGGGGAGAGCAGGGCGGGGTGGGTCAATTTCGTTACATTTGTCCCAACATGGTCTAAAGTAAAATCCCATTCAACTTACCTTTGGGCCGAATCGACGCAGGCCGAATCGACCCAAGGCCGAATCGAACCGGAGCAGAATCGACTCAAGGCCGAATGGACCCGATACCGTCGAACCGTCTTCTAGCAATTTGACCTAAATCGCCCCTAGAAAAGGAGTTGATTCTCATCGATAAAAGCGTGAAAAAATAACTGAATACAAATTGTTTATTTTTTCATTTTTAAACTCAAATTTATTATTTTTGAAGTATCTAAATATAAAAGAAACCTGTTGGAATTTTTACTATTCTTTGATTAGATTAAAAAAAATGATCTCAAAAGTAAACCCATCTAAGGCATCGGGACCAGATAATATCCCTAATACAATCTTGAAAGAATGCTCAAAACAACTAGCGCCATGCCTCACGCAAATATTCCAACTATCAATCGACTCCGGGGAGCTCCCAAAAGACTGGAGAGATGCGAACATTTCCTGCATATTCAAGAAAGGAGACAAACATGCAGCCGAAAACTATAGGCCAGTTTCACTAACTTCAGTCATCAGTAAACTCCTCGAACATATTCTGTGCAGGCACATCTTAAAACATCTCGAGAAAAACCACATCTTAACATCTTTAAACCACGGCTTTCGCTCACGTTACTCATGTGAAACCCAACTACTCACAACGCTGCACGACTTTTGGGGACAGGTTGACAAAGGAAACCAGACAGACGTAGCCATTCTGGATTTCTCCAAGGCCTTTGAAACAGTGCCCCATGACAAGCTACTGCACAAATTGTACCAATATGGCGTCAGAGGAAATATACTGTCTTGGCTAACAGCTTTCCTCACAACAAGAACAATGAAAACAGTTGTAGAAGGGGAGAAATCAAGCGAAAAACATGGGGGGGGGGGGGGGGGGGGCGGTGGCTCAGTTGGTAGAGGTGCAGGCTGCAAGCCGAGAGGTCCTCGGTTCGAATCCCACCTGCGGCAACCGCGTTGTGTCCTTGGGCAAGACACTTCACCCCCCCCCCCCTATTGCACTCGTGGGGGCACGGTGACGTTGTGTACTAAGGCGTACTACACGTCGATGGTGCACCTGTCTTCAACCAATGCTAACCCTGCTTGTGTGGAGTTGGTATGTTTGGGAGCTGACAGTTGCTCGCCGTTGCTCGGTGGTTCTCTCCGGGTACTCCGGCTTCCTCCTCCCATAAAACTGTCACGGTCATGGTTAGCCATTGTGCAGAAATATGTGACCTTAAACACCAATAAATAAATAAATAAGCGAAAAACATGTTGACTCGGGAGTCCCACAAGGAACAGTACTAGGGCCTCTTCTATTCCTTTGCCACATAAACGATCTCACAGACACAGATACATCACCAGTCCGGCTATTCGCAGACGACTGCCTCCTATATAGAACAATAAAAACATTTGAAGATCATATCCAATTACAACAAGACCTTGAAAACCTAGAGAAATGGGCCAAAGACTGGGGTATGCGGTTTAATGCCAAAAAGTGTTACATCCTCAGCATCCATAAACGGAGTAACAAATTTTACACTTTAAACAACCACATACTCGACGAAGTTCAAGACAATCCATACCTAGGATTTCAAATATCATCAGATCTCAAATGGAGCAAACATATTTCATCAGTAGCAAAGAAAGCAAACTCAACACTCGGCTTCTTGAGACGAAACCTCCGGCATTGCCCCCAACATTGCTAGAAAACAGCATATATCTCCCTAGTAAGATCCGTCATGGAGTATGGTGCAGCAGTGTAGGATCCATACCACCAGGGGGGCATAGACAAGCTCGAAAGAATACAAAGAAGGGCAATCAGGTTCATAAAAGGCGACTACAGATCCAGAGAAGAAGGCTGCATACAAAAAATGGCACAAGACTTGGATTTACAGAAACTATCCGACAGAAGGAAACACATCCGGCTTGTGCTGTTCTACAAGGTGGTTGAGGGACTGGTACATGCGCTACCGGCTTCAGATTTCATCACATCCTCAAAACCAAGACGTAATATCAAGGTCAAAACATGCGACAACTGCACCACATCAAACATTTTACAAAAATACACGAAAAACAACAGTAGGTGCTATAACATCACACACACATCAACCCCTCAGTTCCAGCATTCATTCTTTGTGAAAACAACAATCGACTGGAACGCACTGAGAGAGGACACAGTAGCCTCAACGACACTAGAGGCCTTTAAAATCAAGTTACTGAGCGCATAGAATCCAGCAGCTCATCTCCCGTCGTATAAAAGCCAGAAGTGGTACCTATGACGTACGGATACAGATACAGAAATTGTCAGGGTTTAAAAAGTTACATTACAAAATTAAAGTAATTGCCTGTTAAAATACAACGCAGACAGTAGCACCGATTATTGTTAATTGGATTTTTGCTCAGTCTACATTCTAACCTTCATACATCACACAGGCTAGTGTCAGAAAACAATGGGATCAGTAGGCGGAAGACAATGAATCTCGGTACCCTGAACGTGGGTTATAGCAACATCCCGGGGCTCCACAAAAAGGTAAGCGAAATTGCTACATTGATCAGCGTAGAACTTTGATGTGGTATCAAGTCGTTTCGGCACCGGGTCGTTTCGGCAGGCATCAGTTCTCAAGTCGTTTCGGCACCTGAGCCGAAGTTGTTTCAGCCTTTCAGTCAAGTCGTTTCGGCCACTGACATAGCTTTCCGAGAAGGATGGAAGGTTGTCGGTGGTTCCAAGAGGAAACATGGGGGTAGAAACTTTGATGTGAATGAGGTAGGTGATGAGGTGGGGGCTGCTAGAAAAGCACGTAGGACAGATGAGGGGGCCCAGGCCGGAGCAATGCTGTAAAGCGTTTGGCGTGGACTATCAAAAGTGGTAGGAAAGGGGGGCCAGAGAAGCAGGTAGATAGGGGTGTAAAGTCCAAAGGCAGTGGGGAGTGCAGCACCAGAAACAGATTTGATGTGCTCGATTCGGAAGAGACAGAGGGGGAGATGGAGGTAGTTGCAACAGATAGTAGCTTGGGGTCTAGGCCAGGAAAAAGGAGGAGGGATACGGGAGAAGACCAGGGGAGTAGTCCAGGTAGTTCAGGGCCTGGAAAGAGACGGAGGGACAAGGATAGGAGTAATCCTAGGTCAAAGATACCGATACCGATATTGATTCCGAGTGGGGTTGTTGGAGAGGAAGAGGACGCTGTAAACAATAGGAGACTAGAGGAGATAAATAGGGCGAGGGCCAAAAGTAAGTTGGTGGTTGCGGGAAGTAGCATAGTTCGGGGGATCGACAAGGTTGTCTGTGGTCCGGACAGTAAAAATAGAACAGTTCTGTGCTTTCCGGGGGCTAAAGTGGAGGACCTGAGGGATAGAGTGGACGGTATTGTAGCTGGGTCGGGGCCTGATCCGGTAGTGGTATTACATGTGGGGTCCAATAACATCAGGGAGAGGAAATCAGTTCGTTTGGTGGACACATACAAGGACCTAATTAGTAAGCTACTTAGCAGGAATGCTCGGACCATCGTTTCAGGGGTGCTCCCCGTTATGGGTGGTGGGAATGAGAGGAACTCGCGGATTATGGCACTAAACGAGGAGCTGGAAGAGCACTGCAAAGACTTGGGAATACATTTCATTGACCACTGGGATTCATTCTGGGGACAAGGAGAGTTGTATGGGCGAGACGGATTGCATTTAAGTAGGATGGGTACAGACCTGTTGGGCCAAAAAATTTTACAGGTGACTGGGCCTTTTTTGGAGAAAAGGGGGGTAGGGGACCACAGCCGATAACCCAGAGGGGCACATATGCTGGGAACATAGGAAGAACAACAAACATGCACAATACAGGGACATACCAGGGTTATAATAATGTGCCAGTGATGACAAAAAAACAAAGATTCATTAAGTTTGGGTACTGCAACATCCAGGGTCTGCACAAGAAAGTAAGCGAAATATCAACAATGATGGACGAAGGAGACTTCGATATAATGGGTCTAAGTGAGACGTGGATACGACGGGATGAACGGGTTGATCAGATGAAGGGTTGCGTGTGGATAGGAGCTGGGCGAACTGAGGGTCAGAAACGGGGTGGGGGTGTTGGCATCTACGCTAAAGAGGAATTACAGCCCTCATTGATTACAGATCTCACAGAAGCAAGGACTCAGATTCCAGTATCCAACGAAATAGTATGGGCAAAAATCAAGTTAGGAAGCAGGAGTGTTGCCGTTGGTGTTGTATACTTAGCAGTGGAGGGAAGTAAGCCTGAGTGGAATGATTCAATATATACAACTCTTAGATCGAATATCACAGAGCTTGGAAGCAGAGGGTTCAGTATTGTCCTAATGGGGGACTTCAATGGGCACATCGGGGATAAGGAGGAGGGCATACAGGGAGGTGATAGGAAAATTAACACGAATGGGAGGAAGATGTTGGACCTATCAAAAGAGCTTGGTTTAAAGATCCTGAACAGGGATGCGAAATGTAAGGGTAAATGGACCTGGGAGAGGAACGATAAGAAAACAATAATTGATTATATACTCACTGACATTAGCGTATGGAGGGAGGTTATAGATGTAGAAATAGATGACGAGGGAAAAAATGACTTGGGTAGTGATCACAACCTGATAACAGTTAAGATTATGGGCAAAAAGACGAATAGAGACAGAAATACCTTCAAGGAAGTTTGGGGACTAAAACAAGGAACCGACTGGAAGCAGTTTCGGGAAAAACTAAAACCAAATCTTGAATGTATACCTAGGGATGCAAATGTCCAGAGTATTTCAGATGGCATAGTAAATAGCCTAACAGAGGCAGGGAGGGATTGTATAGGAAGGGTGAGGGTCCCAACGAGAGAACTTGGATACAGGGTTAACGAGGGACTGAAAAAGGCTATAAAAGAAAGGAAGGTAAAATGCGCTGCTTACAGAAGAAGTAGGAAGCTTAAAGGGGTGGATAACAATGACACGAGACTAATGAAAGGAGAATATGAACTGGCACGGAGAAAGGTGAATGAGATAAAGAATAATAATAGGAAGGAGCACAATTGCAGTCTTGCCAGAACAATTAAGAAAACGGGGGGTTCGAGCTCAAACGTATTTTGGAACTGGATAAATAAACGGGGGAAAAGTAGTGTGCAGAGTATCAAAGTGGATGGGGAAAGTACAGAAGATAAAGGCCGTATCGCTTCAGAGTTAGTCAAGCACTGGGAAAAGATAAACGATAGGCGATGGGGCAGTGGGTCCCCACCAAAAAGAAATACACTGGTGGAGGAGAACCTATCCAATCGTGTATGTAGCGAAATAACGGCAGAAGAAGTGCGGAACGTGGTCTCGAAATTAAAAAATGGTAAAGCGGGAGGGACTGATGAAATTCCGAACGAATTCCTCAAAAATGGAGGGGAGGCACTTATTGAAGTCCTGACAAACCTTTTCAACCTGGCTCTGCGAAAGCAAGAGGTCCCCAGAGAGTGGAGGGAAAGTAAGGTGTCGTTCATACACAAAAAGGGGGATAAGGAACTTCTAGATAACTATAGGGGGATATCAGTTAGTAGTAACATCGGAAAAGTATTCTGTAAGGTCATATACGGTAGACTAGAGGAAGTTATTGAAGAGAAAGGTTTTTTAGGAGAAATTCAAAATGGTTTCAGGAAAGGACGAAGAGTCACTGATCACCTATTTACACTCACCCAACTGATAGAATCAACAAAGGCTGAAAAGAAAAAGGTGTTTCTGGCATTTCTAGATGTGAAAAAAGCGTACGACCGAGTGTGGAGGGAAGGTATGTGGCGAAAGCTCGAGGGCATCGGACTGGGGGGTGACTTTGTGGGAATCATGAAAGCACTGTATACAGATGTGCAAAGCCAACTCAGTCTAGGGAGTATCACTACAAAACGAGTCCCTATGGATATAGGCCTCAAGCAGGGGTGTATCTTTTCACCGATTTTGTTTGCATTGTATGTTAAAGATTTAGGGGACGAACTAATTCAGAGTGCGGAGGGGGTAAATGTTGGAGACATAAAGATACCAGGCTTATTCTTTGCGGACGACATGGTGTTAATGTCTAGAACTGAACAGGGGCTAGAGAAACTGCTGGAAATTGTTGGTAGATATGGGAACACTTGGCGGCTCGAACTAAATGAAAATAAAAGCAAGGTAATACCCGTTGGACGCAAGGTAGATATGACGAAGAGATGGAGAGTGGGGGAGTTCTCAATCCCCGAAGGGGAAAGCAAACAAATCACTGTAGGAGAAACGGGAGAGTATGAGTATCTAGGGGTAAGCATAAATATAACGGGAAGAGGGGTGTACAGAAATTACTCAGCCAAACTGATTCTGAAGGGGAAAAGAATTCTGAACCAACTAAAACTTTTAGGGAAAAATAGTTTCAATAAGGTCTTTGTGGGGAAAACACTGTGGGAGAGGGTGGGTTTACCAAGTATAACGTATGGCACGGACGTGATTCCATTAAACCAAACCGTTATTAAGAAGTTGGAAAGTACTCAGAATGATGCCGGCAGATGGATAACAGGGTCGAGTAAAGCTGCAGCTTTGGAAGCAGTAAGGGGGGAGCTTGGGTGGATGAAAATCAAGGACAGGGTAGATTTGGGAAAACTGTGTTACTTTAACTACTTGAGAAACCTGCCTGACAACCGGTGGTGCAAATTGATGCTCGATACCATTTGGAATTCTAATATAGAAACGGGGTGGTCAAAACATGTGAGGGAACTAATGGACAATTACTCTATAGAGGTCACAAACATAGAAGTAGGAAAGAAAGAAGGCAAAAGGTTTGTCAAAGAGAGAGTCATGGAAGACTGCAATCGAAACTGGCGAGCAGGGGTTAGCGTGAAAAGATCACTGCAGGGGTTACAATATAAAGAAAAGCCAGCTTTTGAGAAGTATCTAGATGGCACCTTTGGAGGGTCACTGCTGTTCAAACTGAGATCAAGATCACTGGAGCTTCGGGGAAAAATTGGGAGAGATGGGGAAAAGGGATGCCAAATGTGCCACTCTGGAGTAGTGGAGACCCTGGAACATTTTCTCTTGGAATGCCCACAGTATATACCTCATAGAATAAAATTTACTGGAAGAATAATGCAGAAGTGGGGTGAAGAAACAAAGGATAGATGGCTGAAGGGGGACACGAGGGAGAGGGTAGGAATGCTTATTGAAGAAATTGAAAAAGAGGAAGTGAGGGACACTATTAAGCAGTTTATATCTGAATGCTGGGAGGAGAGGAGGGGAAGAGGGGGGGGGGGGGGGTGCAGGGGGAATGATGGCCTTCTCTTATGAGGACCGCGACAAATCAGCGGCTGGCCAAAGAGTTATTATTATTATTTCGAAAGTGTGTTTGTTCTTATTTGTAATTGTTCAGTTGATTATTGATTATCGTCCAACGATGATTTCACAGGAAAACACAGTTTACCATTTTCGGTGCTTTAGAAATGTGTTGTTAAAAGGAAATCATTTTGTACATAGTGGGAGCAAATTCTGTCGTTTGTCAGAGTTTTTCAAAAACAAAGAGGCAACATCAATCGATTTGTTAATCAAACTTCTGTCAGAAGATAAGCTACAATGCCGGCAGAAAAAAGATGTGACAAAAGCACAGGGACGATTATTTGAACTTTCGGATAAATATTCAAAGGGGGATATCAGTACTAGCGAACTATTAAAAAGTGTGCAGGAATTTATGGGCCTTAAATGTGATACTGATTATTATTATTACCACTTTATTGTTCATTTTCTTGATTAAAGGGGAAGTATGCTGAATAATTATCGGTTTTGTTTAAACAACTGACTGGCAGTTATTTTGAAGTCACCGTTGTTCCAAATCCCTATTCAAAATAACTGCACGTCAATAGTTTTCAAATCCGAGAATTATTCAACACACTTGCCCTTTCATCAAGAATTTATTGTTCTTATCATTCCTACATTCTATGTGTTTATTCGTTCTTTGATTTGTCGTGATACTGATTAATACGCTCCAACTAAATACCGAAGGCCACCGATGGCTACCGAAGGTCACTGAATGCCACCAATGGCACCGAAGGCCACCCAATATAACTAAAACTGTTGCATTTAAAGCATTTTTAAAGTCAAACAATCTTTATTTATCTTAGAACGAACGTTTGTAACATTCGTTCCTCAAATCAGTTGTTTTATTTAAAAAAGAAACTATTTTCAAAAGCTACCGAAGGCCAGCGTCACCGATGGCCACTCTAAATATATCTACTGTCGCACTGTAAACGTTTATAACATTCGTTCAACGAATTAGTTGGGGGGGGGGGGGGGGGTCGGAATGGAACTACCTTCAGATTCGATCGCCGCTCATATTTGAACAGGTTGGTCATTTTCAGTGATAATTTGACTCGTATTCACCTCGACCGCTATCACAAATTGCCTCTGTTCTGCCCCCTCCCTTCCCCCAGTGTCCAATGATGGTAATTTTATAAAGGGCTTGTTGCAATTATCCGTGCATAACATTATTCCCAGTTCCCCAATTAGCCTGATACTCGAATATCATTTTGCCGTACACCGCAACGTTTTTATTCCTCTCGAATACTCACATGGTTCGATATAATTTATGCACCTGTTGGTAATTATTGGAATCGTGGGCATATTTGGCCGTAAATAGTTCATAACCACTGGAAAATACCAAGGAAATGGGATAAAAATGTAAATATTGTTGGCGCTTCGAGACTTTCCACAGTGATCGGGAGCTAATTATCGATCATGTGTGCACGGTTGGTTTGGGTTAGATTTAATCTGTTTGTTGTCACGGGAAGATTGTTCATTTAGATATTAGAATTTAAATACGTCCCTCCAAATATCTTGCAAATAATGCAATTTTTCATCGTTAGTTCTATCACTGAGCTGTGTAAATTCTGTCTCAAAATCCTCCACCTCGTCTATCGCAATATCCGGTGTCGGTTCCCCACAGTGATTATGATTGATATTATTCTGAAATCCAGAATAGGCACAGAAAATTGATATATTTTTCCTGATGCCTTTTCACCTTTTCTGTCATGCAGTGTTGTTGACTTTGTTCAATGTTTCTGTTCTTTTCATGTTTGTATAAATATCACTTGCTTTTGTTGATTATCTAGTTTTTTATTAGGAATAAAAATAATGTTTGAACAAATTGTCTGTTCTTTCACAAATGTCCTCAGAATCAGACAACGCATGCATTCATGACTTTAATACAAGTCAACGCGAAACTCTAACAATAGCATCCTTATCTGTTGCCATTGTACAAACTATTACTAATCCGGGCTTCAATCTGAAAAGACCGGATTTTCATCTCAATGTCGGCTCAGGTGGCCTTCGGTAATCTCACTGCACTAACAGCGGGATGTTATCGCCATTCAAAAATTTTTTTTCCACTTTATGTAAAATAAATAGATTACTGACCCAGTGGATCAAACTTCAGGAAACTGAATTAACTGGAACTGAGTTATCAGTTTCATTTAGAGCAGTTTGATGAAGTGGCCATCGGTAACCACTCTCCTCGGCTAACAGGGTATGAGCGGCGATCGAATTCGAAAATAGTCCTTTCCGACCCCCACCCAACTAATTCGCACAATGAATGTTTTAAACGTTCGCTCTACATTACATTACATCAGACATTTAGTATAGTGCTCAAATTTGTACAACTGCCCCGAATAATTAGGGACAGGGCCACATTCTATGGCGCTTCACAGAAACATATAATACACATTTAACTTAACTGTACAACTGTTTCTATCCCCCTAGTTGCGCATGCGTGAAAAACAGAGCTATCTTCATTATCCAATTTACTTTTGAGGTCAATGGGAGAAAGCAATAAAACTTCATTAGCTCAACTTGACAAAGTCAAGCTGAGCTATTGCCATCACTTCTCGTCCGTCGGCGTATGTACGTACATACGTTAGTATGTTAGTACGTTAGTACGTACGTCCACAATTTCCTTTGGCACACCTCACAGGTCGCATTTATGATCAGATTACTTTGAAACTTCTTATGCTCGTTTGGGGTGACCTCTAGATGGGAGCTATCGATTTTCTTCAATTTCCGGCAAAAAATGTTGCCGCGGCCAACGTTCCTAGAACTTAGTTTAGTCAAACCACAATATTTCCCTTTGGCACACCCTACAGGGCACATTTATGATTTGATTGCTTTGAAACCTGGTATGCTTGTTTGGGGAGACCTCTAGATGGGAGCTATCGATTTTCTTCAATTTCTGTCAAAAAATGTTGCCGCGGCCAACGTTCTTAGAACTTAGTTTAGTCAGAAGACTCAATATTTCCCTTTGGCACACTCTACAGAGTACATTTATGATCGGATTGCTTTGAAACCTGGCTTGCTTGTTTGGGGTGACATCTAGATGGGAGCTATCGATTTTCTTCAATTTCTGTCAAAAAATGTTGCCGAGGCCAACGGTTTTAGAACTCAGTTTAGTCAGACCACAGTATTTCCCTTTGGCACACCCTACAGGGCACATTTATGATTTGATTGCTTTGACACCTGGTATGCTTGTTTGGGGAGACCTCTAGATGGGAGCTATCGATTTTCTTCAATTTCCATCAAAAAATGTTGCCCCGGCCAACGTTCTTAGAACTTGGTTTAGTCAGAAGACTCGATATTTCCCTTTGGCACACCCTACAGGGCACATTTATGATCGGATTGCTTTGAAACCTTTCATGCTTGTTTGGGGTGACCTCTAGATGGGAGCTATCGAGTTTCTTCAATTTCCATAAAAAAATGTTGCCGCAGCCAACATTTTTAGAACTTAGTTTAGTCAGACCACAATATTTCCCTTTGGCTCACCCTACAGGGCTCATTTATGATTAGATTGCTTTGAAATCTGGTATGCTTATTTACGGTGACCTCTAGATGGGAGCTATCGATTTTCTTCCATTTCCGTCAAAAAATGTTGCCACGGCCAACGTTCTTAGAATTTAGTCTAGTCAGACCACAATATTTCCCTTTTGTACACCCTACAGGGCACATTTATGATTGCTTTGAAACCTGGCATGCTTGTCTGGGAGGCCTCTAGATGGGAGCTATCGATTTTCTTCGGTTTCTGTCAAAAAATGTTGCCACTGGCAAAAAAACTGACATTGGTCCCAATGATCTTCAATTTTGCCATTTCATTTATAACTTACCAAGTTCAAGTTTGTCAAGTTGAGCTACAGTGTCATTGACACTTTCATTTTTCATCCATATTTGCTTTTCAATAAAATTCGCGTACATATGGTCAAATAGTTTAAGGCATCCTCTTTAAAGTGATGTTTAATACTTATTGCTAGACAAAATTCTTCATGTTTCCATTTTTGTTTTAAATATCTTATTTTATCTGTGTGCATTTCCTTATGAATTTATGAAAAAAGGCTGACTGCGGTAGCTTTAAAGTTAAAAATATATATTAACCATCAATAGCATGCATTCCGCGTACATCATTCGGAATAAAGTAAACTTTAAATTATTTGATTCTATAAAAATATTTCAATTATGGTTTTGTTTTAATGTTTCCATTTCACTTTGAAAATAGTGATTTTTATATTTATGCGATTTCAACAGACGATTCTCGACGGCTTATATTGTCTTCACTGACGTGAATGAAAGGACTTGAAAGCTCCATCATTTCTATTGACTCGTTAATATAAGTGTTTAATTTTGCATTGAAAGCAATGTATGTGATTTTAACAATTTAGAATTAATAACTTTGCTGACGGTGTACATGGTTAGAACAATTAGGTTAACTTGAAGTTGACAGCTAATTGGAAAAAACTTTGATGTGGGTGTTTTTTTTTAACAATTACTCAATGTCAGGTTTCCAATTATTATAAAACCAGTACATCTTCATAGGTGATAGTTGAATGAATGCAATTCTTTCATAACAACAACCCTCACCCCGTACACTTATAAGACTCTTCCAATCTACTGAATCCAGGTGGTTTTGTAGGAATCCACGCCAATTAACTGACTGTAAAATAGCATTAAGCGCTACTCCATTTTGGGGGAATATTCTCAACCCATGAATAAATAGTTTGTTTATTTTATTTTGGTCTTACATTTGCTACAGTTTCTTCGAAGATTCCATTATGGCAAATATATGCCCCCCCCCCCCTCCCCGTATTCCCATATAATTCGATATAATGTGCAGCAATTCACGAAAACGTTTTTTTATTTTATTTTATTACTAGTAAAATTGCTATGTGTATGGCAGAAGGGGAGATGATATTTATTTATTTATTTATTTATTTATTTATTTATTTATTTATTTATTGGTTTTAAGGTCACATTTATGTACACCGGTGATCAGTACTTAGTCCGCGTCCACCATGGGTGGGAGTATGAGAGTCTGTAAGGATTAGCGTGGCGAAGTCTGCTCATACTGTGGTGGCGCTAAGTATCATCCCACAAGACGGTGATCCTGCACTTAGTCCGAGTCCACCATGGTTGAGGGTGTGTAAGTATCACAGGGTTGTTACTTTAAGGTCATTCTAAATTTTAAAAATATGTAAACAATTCGAGTTATTTAGAATGAATGAAAGAAAGAAAGTTTTTAATAATCAGTGTGAGTAAACGGGGTAAGTGCATTAATTTAATTAAGTTCGTATTCGGAAAGCGTTCTTTGTTCAGTCGCTGTCATGCAGGGACTGTATAAACAATGCATTCCAAATTAGAACTTATTGAAAAGTCAGTTCATGTCAATGCAAGTCATCAAAGCCGTCTTTTCTAAATTAGCACCTTTGTCCAACTCAAGTTTTTGATAGGTGATGCGCGCGCCAATATAAGACCCCTCGAGTTAACTTCAAGACAGACTTCCATTCCGGCGTCTTGTGTTTAACTCATTTTCGAGCAAGACAATACTGAAATACTGAAACATGTCTGGACGTGGTAAAGGAGGAAAAGTTAAGGGAAAGGCAAAGTCCCGATCATCCAGGGCCGGATTACAGTTCCCCGTCGGAAGAATACACCGTCTATTGAGGAAGGGAAACTATGCTGAGAGAGTTGGTGCAGGCGCTCCAGTTTACTTGGCTGCTGTTTTAGAGTACTTGGCTGCTGAAGTTCTCGAGTTGGCAGGAAACGCAGCTCGTGACAACAAGAAATCTAGAATCATCCCAAGACATCTTCAGTTGGCTATCCGAAATGACGAGGAATTGAACAAACTGTTGTCAGGAGTAACCATCGCCCAAGGTGGTGTTCTCCCCAACATCCAGGCTGTATTGCTCCCAAAGAAGTCATCATCCAGCAAGTAAACTTTTACAAGTTGAAAACAAACAACAACGGCCCTTTTCAGGGCCACCCAAAAAAGCGCGTTAAACCATTCCATTCCTTCAAGACAGACTCGCTAGGATGGAATAATCGTTAGTTCACGCGGTGCAGTAAAGAGTTAAGGTTTTTGTGTGGTTCCGGTAAGCCGTCATTTGGACGACAGGATTCCCGATCTGATGATTTGCATCGAGGGGAGACGCCGAAGAAGAACCGATGAGTATATGTAGTATTTAGTTTATAGTATTTAGTTGTGATAACACGTTGTAGTTACATAGTTATTAGTTAACAGTTTTAAGTGTATTAGTGAATCTGTGTTATTAGATGATCAGTTGTTATTATTGCGAGTTAGAAGCACTATTAGCAGGAATTGTAGGTGATAAGATATTCTAAAGGGTGAAATTTAGTATGTATTAAAGGTAATTCCCCATAATGTGGTAGGCGCAACAGGATA
Source organism: Pictodentalium vernedei (assembly GCA_031216915.1). Lineage (NCBI taxonomy): Eukaryota > Metazoa > Mollusca > Scaphopoda > Dentaliida > Dentaliidae > Pictodentalium > Pictodentalium vernedei. The sequence goes on along the minus strand of CM062292.1, from coordinate 395,680,429 downwards.
AATGCGAGCATGAGCGGTTGAGTGAAAGATTTCGTGATTTCTTGTCAGTAGTCACAGCTTCGACCTTTCTCTACGAATATAAATTTGGGAAACAATTTAATTTTAGACAATATTTTAGTACTTGTTTTCGGTGGGATTCAGTAACTAGTCACAGAACTCATTTCAGTAGTGTTGAGATTATTTATTTAGGATTTGTTGGCTATTTGTAAATAAGAGTATAGAAGATTTATATATAAAAATTGTTGGATTGTTCATAGTTTTTATCTTATTAATGAAGAAGCCCTGAGTACCCTAGGAATTGATGGAACCTCAGCCCCGCCAAGAAATTAGCCCATGCTAGGTCATTACCGTTGAAAGCAATTGATTAAAGCGCGGCGCTACTCTGTGGCTTGTGAATAAGCAATTGCGATCTACAAAAGTGAGCTAGTGAAAATCCCCTGTCCACGGTGAAAGAGTATCTTAGGTCCCCAGCAAAGTTGATCAACCCCAGCCTTGGCCCTCCGCTGACAAGCGCCCTCTGGCAAATAAATATTCACTCTCTCCAAGACGTTGCCACAGCGGCGTTCCTGGGGATAGTAATTTCTATTTATCAGAAAGTGCTAACACCTGTGTATACACCTGAATGAGCGATTCCCCAGTGGAAGTAACGCGTGGTTCCACTTTACAGGCGGACCGTTTGGTCATATTTGGTGGAGAATCCGAATTAGTTCATCTATCTAGCTTGAACCTTTCCCAGTACTCTCACTAGACTAACAATGGGTTCCACAGAAACTTTCCGAGAGATGTTTGATCACATTCGTGACATTAAGGAGAAAGTCATTCAGCAAAATGCAATTCGAGCTGCCCAGATCTCATGTAACTCTGACCCACATAAACACTAGAATGACTGTGGCCAGCACCAGCTACACACTGAAAGAGATTTCTCAAGACGTCGGGAGTATCGCCCGTTTATAGGTAAGAGGCGGCAATTTCCCTTGTGCCATAGATGTGGAAGACATTACCATAACTCATCAACTTGTCCCGCTAGGAATTATAGGTGTAACACATGTAAGTGCATTGGCCATGTCAGTTCAACATGCAGATTTAATGCGATACCTGTACTAAGCACCTCAGTTAGTACGAAAATGGATGGAAATAAAGTCGACGTTAGGTTGGAAAATATATATACTAGAATTCCTGCACTGGTTGATACGGGAGCCAGTCGCTCCTGTATATCAAAAGAAATCTTACAGTCCGTTCGCTTGTGGGGCAAAATTGAAATTCTTCCTCCTAGTATTAGACTCATAACGGGTGTAGACGGCAGTTTACTGAAGGTTTTAGGAGAAACAAATTTACATTTATCCCTGGGTAGGCTAGATATGACTCAAACTTTTTTAATTTTAGAAAAAATGCCAGCAGACATTATTTTAGGTATGGACTTTTTAACTGAAAACAAGGCTAATATTGACCTACGTCAGAGAACTCTTATACTGCAGAATGGTATGACACACACTCTAATAAACAATATCGAAGAACAACCTAATTGTGCAAATAATGTAACAGTGCTAGAGGACGTAACTTTGGAACCCCGAAGTGAGACTATTATACCGGTACGTGTGGGTTTTGATAGAATTACTTCGCGTGTAGGTATTATCGAGCCGGATTCAAATTTAGTTAGTCACAAGAACATTTTGGCTGCACGTACGCTTGTAGAAGTGGTTAACAATAGGGCTGTTTCTAAAGTTCTTAACCCCACCAATTCCTATGTTAGGCTCACATCTTCACAGGTTATCGGTTGTTTTTACCCCATCCGTCCTGATGATATTCTGCATTCAGTTGAAAAAAGCGATGTTAGTGCCAAAGCGACGGTGAATTACATTGGTCATGATGGTTCCAACAATTATGACAATTACTTTGCCGAAGCCGAGTCGCTTGGCATCGATTTATCCCACTCTGATTTGTCAAGTCTTCAGAAACAGGCACTGTTGGTGCTAATAGGTCAGAATAGGGATTGCTTCGCTAAGGATTTGTCCGAACTTGGAATGTCTCGCATATATAGCCATAAAATCGATACAGATGATGCGACCCCAGTGAGACGTCGGTTTTATAGGGCTTCACCAGCAATGAAGGAAGAGATTAGCAGACAAATTGACGAACTTGAAGAACTTGGCATTATTGAGCCTTCAGTCTCGGAATGGATGTCCCCAGTTGTTATGATTAGGAAAAAGGACAATTCATTTAGGTTCACTGTAGATTACAGGCAACTGAATGCCTTGACAAAGCCCATTTCATTTCCTTTGCCCAGGTTGGAGGCCGTTTTCGACACCCTTGGAAAATCAAGGTCTACGATATTCTCTTGTCTTGATATGTTCTCAGGATATTTCCAAATTGATTTAGACCAGGATTCCAGACACAAACCGCTTTTGTCACCCACAGGGGAGTTCATCAATTTAAAAGACTTCCCATGGGCTTGATGAATAGCGCTTCAAGTTTCCAGTTGGTCATGGCTGAAGTCCTTCGAGATTTACAATGGCACTCATGTTTGTGTTACGTAGACGACCTCCTCGTGTTTTCTAGGTCTTTTGAGGAACACCTCAAGCACTTGTCACAATTGTTTGAGGCCTTGCGTAGAGCAAATCTAAAGTTGAAGCCTTCTAAGTGTGATTTCGCTGCAAAGGAAATACGCTATTTGGGGCACGTTCTTTCTAAAGATGGTATTTCTGTTGATACTTCGAAAACGGACGCTGTGTCCTCGTTCCCCCGTCCAAACAACCTCAAAGATGTTCGTGCTTTCCTTAGTCTCTGTAACTATTATCGACGTTTCGTCTTCAATTTTTCGCAAAAAGCAGCACCTCTCAATAATCTTCTCAAAAAGAATGTACCATTTCAGTGGGATGCAGAATGTGAGAAGGCCTTTAACACCACGAAAGAGGCCCTGACAAAACCTCCAATTTTGGCTTCCCAGATTTTGATAAAGAATTTTTTCTGTATACAGACGCGTCAGGATATTCAATAGGTTATATCTTAGGTCAGATGGATGAAAATGGTAAGGAAGTGGTTGTCTCATATGGAGGCAGGTCTCTTTCTGAAGCAGAACAAAAATTTGGTATTTCAGAACGCGAATGTCTCGCAATAGTTGAAGGTATTAAACACAATCATGTTTATTTAGCGAAAGGTAAGTTTACCGTAATCACCGATCATGTTGCTAATTCATATTTACGACACCTTAAACAATGTAGCGGCAGATTAGGCCGCTGGTCGCTAAAATTACAAGGGTATAATTTTGAAATCATCCATAAAGCAGGTAGAAAGCATTTGAACGCGGATGCGCTATCACGACGCGAATATCCACAAGTTACAAAACCGACAGTAAGCGATAATGCTCAGGCCACCGTGATGGCCACAAACAACGTTAAAGAACACGCGGCGTCTCAAACACAAACCGAAGAGGTAATACAACAGTGTGACCCAATAGATTCCATTACGCGCGTCGCAGCCGTCTCCGAGGCTGACATTAAAAATAAACAAAGATCGGATCCGGACGTAAATGTTTTTATCGAATATTTAGAAGACAGAATATTACCCGAAGACGATAAAGACGCTAGAAGAGTCATTTTGGAAGCAAATGACTACATTTTGGAAGATGGAATCCTGTATCATCTCTACTACCCAAAAGGTAAGGGCCATAGAATAGACCGTTTAATTAAACAGCTCGTGGTGCCACTCAGTTTGAGGAATGATGTGCTATTGTCATATCATGACTCACTGCTGGGTGGACACCAAGGTATTGATAGAACTTATCAGTCCATTCGATTCAAGTATTTTTGGCAACACTTATTTTCTGACATTCAATATTATGTAAAATCATGTCTCCAGTGTCAGAAAAACAAGGATGCGACCCACCACCATCCAGCGAATCTAAAACCGTTACCTGTCGAAGCGCCATTTAGCCGTCTCCACATTGACATTTTAGGACCCCTCAAGACGTCTCCGAATGGATATAAATATATTTTGTTAATTGTTGATGCTTTCACAAAATGGCCCGAGGCATTCCCCTTAAAAACAATGGAAGCATCAGAAATAGCTAAAATTCTATATTCAGAAATTATTTGTAGGTACGGGGCCCCCAAAACACTATTGTCAGACAGAGGACAAAATTTCATGTCAAAACTTATCAAAGAACTTTGCAAACTTTTTTCAGATCACGAAACTGGAGACAAGCAGTTACCACCCACAGACAAATGCCGCATGTGAAAGGATGAACTCGACAATAACAAAAACACTCCGAAAGTATTGCGATGCGAAGCAAGAAAATTGGCCGGATCTTTTACCAAGTGTGCTGTTCGCGTATAGGGCAACACCGTGCACAGAGTCAACGCAGATGAGTCCTTTTCGTGTTTTATTCGGACAAGATTGCCAGTTACCGATAGATACGGAGCTTATTCCAACTAACAACTCTGAACCGAAGCGTATAAACATCTAGACGCCATACAGAGAAGCTTCGAAGTCACCAGAGAAATAGTAAAACAAAATATTAACGACGCCCAGCTTAAGTATAAACAACAGCATGACAAAAAGGCAAAGCCCCCAAGATTCTCGACAGGTGACAAAGTATGGTTATATAACAACAAAACCCCTGTTAGGCTTTCACGGAAGCTGTGCCAACGTTGGACAGGACCATACTATATCACGCACGACAGCAACCCAACATACACTGTCCGCAGATGTTCGGACGATATTCAACTCAAGTCACCAGTACACGCGAACCGTCTCAAACCGTTCACCAACCCTAAGGATCGTCCGACCACTACACTCGAAGAGCAAACGGCTCAGGAAACAGGGGCTCCAGATACAGAACCCGATATCGCGTCGAATCCCCGCCCGGAAGATAAAAACCAGACTCCCGCAGACGAAGACACCGAGAAAAATGAAGGAGACACCTATTTTGTAGACAGGATCCTGGCGTGCAAGAAACTCCATGGACGGAAACATTATAAAATTAAGTGGCAGGGATCTAAAGAAACTACGTGAGAACCGAGAGAAAATTTACCGGAAGAGTTAATCCAAGAATTCCACATTTCAAAGACCGCAAAAGGAAAAAGAAGAAAAAGAAAACTGAAAACAAGCGTCAACACAATATCAGATTAAGTAAGGGATGCCAAATGTGCCACTCTGGAGTAGTGGAGACCCTGGAACATTTTCTCTTGGAATGCCCACAGTATATACCTCATAGAATAAAATTTACTGGAAGAATAATGCAGAAGTGGGGTGAAGAAACAAAGGATAGATGGCTGAAGGCGGACACGAGGGAGAGGGTAGGAATGCTTATTGAAGAAATTGAAAAAGAGGAAGTGAGGGACACTATTAAGCAGTTTATATCTGAATGCTGGGAGGAGAGGAGGGGAAGAGGGGGTGGGGTGCAGGGGGAATGATGGCCTTCTCTTATGAGGACCGCGACAAATCAGCGGCTGGCCAAAGAGTTATTATTATTATTCCATCAGCATCCCAGACTTAGACGAGTGGGAGATATTGTGAGTACAAAACTAAGTATTCAAAGCATTTGTTAGCTTATTAAAAAAAATAATAATAATATAAAATAAAGTAATATAAGTCCCGATATTTAATTTGTCAGTTAATAAATATGTAATTTACGGTTATTATGAGTTTCTTGGTGGGTACCGCTTGACGGATACGCCACCACTTTGTTGGGTGAAGCGTTGTTTTTTTTCCCCTGATTTAATGTTGTCTCGTTATTATTACCCCGTAAAACTCGCGTTTTCTCGTGTACTCCACGTATTCCGCTTACGCGCTCCACGGCACAATCGAAGCTGTGTAAAGAGGTTAAAACAGAAAAAAAGCATTTGCCAGTTGAAGGGTAACTGTCTGGCTTAAAAAGTAATACAAGTTTCATTGGGTATTAAAGTTACAGGTGTTTAAAGGGCAAAATGAAAATTCAATAAGGATAGATATTAAAATTATGATAATACTTTAGAGGGGCCACCCGCAAGATGGTTGATTAGTTCCTGATTGGTTATTTGTGATGTTTTTCAAAGTAGCTCTTTGTTTTTTGTTTTTTTTTCAAGTTGCTCCTTGTTCAATGCAATGTTTGTTCTTTTTTTTCTACAGGTTAACCAGAGCGCTGCGTCTAATTTGTTTCTTCTTTCAGGGCAACATTATACAAGTTTTTTTTTCAGAACGCGTAAACTCAATTTTTGTCTAGTTTATATTTTCAGGTTGCAAATGGAGATGGTAAAATGGTACTATACAGAGCACACAGACGAAGGACACACAACAGGAAACCAAATTATACACAACGACAAGCCTGAAGAGAAAAAGTAAACCCCAGGAATAACGCTACATCGAGATGAGGAAAAGAACTAGACCTAACAATAAATTAACAACAAACGGACATGAAGAACGCGGACAACAACTTTGGATCAGCACAGAAACTAAATTTGGAATTCATTCGGAAAAGGACTACGTGACATTCAACATTCATACTCAACGTCTAACGATTTTGGCGACACAATTCATTTTATATGCATCGGACAGTATCGAATAATCAACATCAACATAGTATCACAAACGCGCTCGGACACTTTCAACCTCAATATATTCAATTACAAGGAAGAGAAGATCACAGAAGAAGAAACAAATAGACACTCCATTAGTTTTCAAAATTATTGTATTTTATCTTTCATGCATTCATTTCATTTTATCATGTTTTACCTTTTTCAAGTTTGCAAAATGAGATATTCGTCGAAAAAGCGGAGCTTTTTAATTTAGAGGGAGACATATATCACAGGGTTGTTATTTTAAGGTCATTCTAAATTTTAAAAATATGTAAACAATTCGAGTTATTTAGAATGAATGAAAGAAAGAAAGTTTTTAATAATCAGTGTAAGTAAACGGGGTAAGCGCATTAATTTAATTAAGTTCGTATTCGGAAAGCGTTCTTTGTTCAGTCGCTGTCATACAGGGACTGTATAAACAATGCATTCCAAATTAGAACTTATTGAAAAGTCAGTTCATGTCAATGCAAGTCATCAAAGCCGTCTTTTCTAAATTAGCACCTTTGCCCAAATCAAGTGTTTGATAGGTGATGCGCGCGCCTATATAAGACCTCTCGAGTTAACCTCAAGACAGACTCGCTAGGATGATATAATCGTTAGTTCACGCGGTGTAGTAAAGAGTTAATGTATTTGTGTGGTTCCGGTAAGCCGTCATTTGGACGACAGGATTCCCGATCTGATGATTTGCATCGAGGGAGACGCCGAAGAAGAACCGATGAGTATATGTAGTATTTAGTTTATAATATTTAGTTGTGATAACACGTCGTAGTTACATAGTTATTAGTTAACAGTTTTAAGTGTATTAGTGAATCTGTGTTATTAGATGATCAGTTGTTATTATTGCGAGTTAGAAGCACTATTAGCAGGAATTGTAGGTGATAAGATATTCTAAAGGGTGAAATTTAGTATTAAAGGTAATTCCCCATAATGTGGTAGGCGCAACAGGATAAATGCGCGCATGAGCGGTTGAGTGAAAGATTTCGTGATTTCTTGTCAGTAGTCGCAGCTTCGACCTTTCTCTACGAATATAAATTTGGGAAACAATTTAATTTTAGACAATATTTTAGTACTTGTTTTCGGTGGGATTCAGTAACTATTCACAAAACTCATTTCAGTAGTGTTGAGATTATTTATTTAGGATTTGTTGGCTATTTGTAAATAAGAGTATAGAAGATTTATATATAAAAATTGTTGGATTGTTAATAGTCTTTATCTTATTAATGAAGAAGCCCTGAGTACCCTAGGAATTGATGGAACCTCAGCCCCGCCAAGAAATTAGCCCATGCTAGGTCATTACCGTTGAAAGCAATTGATTAAAGCGCGGCGCTACTCTGTGGCTTGTGAATAAGCAATTGCGATCTACAAAAGTGAGCTAGTGAAAATCCCCTGTCCACGGTGAAAGAGTATCTTAGGTCCCCAGCAAAGTTGATCAACCCCAGCCTTGGCCCTCCGCTGACAAGCGCCCTCTGGCAAATAAATATTCACTCTCTCCAAGACGTTGCCACAGCGGCGTTCCTGAGGATAGTAATTTCTATTTATCAGAAAGTGCTAACACCTGTGTAGACACCTGAATGAGCGATTCCCCAGTGGAAGTAACGCGTGGTTCCACTTTACAGGCGGACCGTTTGGTCATATAAGTATAAAAGTAACGAAGTCAGCTCATTATGTGGTGACGCTAAGTACGATCCCGCAAGCCGGTGATCCCGTACTTAGTCCGAGTCTACCATGAATGGGAGTATGAGTGTATGCAAGGTCTAGCGTGGAGAAGTCAGCTCCTCCTGTGGTGACGCTAAGTACTAATCCCGCACTTAGTCCGAGCCTACCATGGGTGGAGTATGAGTGCGTGCAAAAGCTATGATGATTAATTAAACACGAATATAAAGTACCGGAGTGTGGATTCCCACCCACCCCACCCCCTCTCCCAAGGAGTTGATTCTCCACTCAGCAAAAATGTACTATTTCTGATTAAAAGCATAAGAAATCTCAGCAAAGTTTCTGTTGATGGACCACCGGGTTAATTAGTATTTTTGATTTCTCAACAAAAATATTAGCAAGCCGCACTTTTGTGACTTATATAGTGTTGAGTAACTGACTCACTCAACATTATAGTAGTGCGCCGTTCAGGTTTATTACAGAGGCGTAGCCATGGGGTCCTTGGAGGGCCAAGGCCCCTTAAAAGACCCCCCCCCCCAAACATGATCCACTGCAAGTTTCACATAATGTAAAGCTCACAAAATAGTGCTACACATGCTACAATGTTTTCGACCTTAGATCACTGGATTTTGCAAAATGTTCTTGCGGGAGACCTTGTCATAACTAGGACCCTCGGGTCATTATACTAGCCTTCCACTTTCCGGGAGAAAACTGGAAGGACGGGTAACGACAAGAGAGAGTCCTAGTTAGGACTAGGGGAGGACAAGCATCATTGTTTGCCCCCCCCCCCCCCCCCCCCCCCAACAAAAATTGATTTGGCTCCCAATTATAGAATCCTGGCTACGCCACTGGTCTATTATGGGCCTCATAGGGACTACCCCATTCCCCCCAACCAACTCCCACATCAATTCAATACAGTCCAGTATTATTAGCTACAAACACTTGACTTGTGACTTTTTTGATTTCCGACTAAAAATATAAATAAGTCACGTCGTTGTAGCTAGTATTATTGGTCGTTTGACTCCCTACACATACATGTTACAAAAGTGCACCCTTGCTGCAGTAGTACATCCTTGTATGTTGCAGGCACCCTCAAACACCCCCGCCCCACCACCACACCGCGGTCCACTCCATCAGTGTCCAAAAACGTGGTACAACAGTCTTTTGTTCTTATGTAAATACGTGTTAAAACATGTATGCTCTTTAAAAAGATGTATACATAATTTTGTTGTTGACATTGTGCAAAGATATTTGTGCTTTAAATAGTGTGTGAAAAGAGAAAAAGTTGTTTATTTCCCAATTTACTACAACTTGTATGTTTTTTTTTTCTAAATGATAAATTGATAAATTTCAGTGCAAGGTAACTATCGTTCTTGTTGTTTATATATGAAGAGAATACGTAAAAAGGTTGCCCTTCTTACCTCGCATTTGCGGAGGAAATCATTCACTTTTGAGGCCAAATATATTTTTGCGGCAAGTTCAGCATCCACACACACTCACATGATTCTAGGGAGCCAATTTTTAGGGCCGCCAAAGTTGTAAAGTTGCACTGTGAAAATCGATTTTTTCGGGCGATGTTATTATTTTGGGGGGCAACACAAACTTGCCCGAAACAAAATGAAACTGCCCTAAAAAAATCCCTTTTTCGGGCTATAAATTTGTTCTCAAATGCATTTTACTCTACTAATGCAAACCAAGAATTCAAAAATTAAAATATGAAGAACGCCTCCCCACCCCTCCCACTCCCAGTCCTCACATCCCCTTATTTAAGATTTGCGTGTGCTTTTGGAAGATAGTTTTTTGTAAATATTTACTTATTTGTTGTGTTTAAGTTTTTGAATTTTAATAATAAAAACATTTCACATCAAATTTTAGTCTTTGCTTTTCATTGTGTACATTTACAGTTCTGCAGATGACGCGACCGTCAGCCAACTGTAAAGTTGTGAATTGCATTCAATTCCAAACATACAAGTATACCGAGGTAAGAATACGATGTGCAGGTATCGAATGGTCGCCGACTATTGGTAATCACATTTCGTTTTCATATTTCAATGTGCTTGTGCGTTCGAAACGACTGTAAATTAATTGGTCCAGGCACATTAGACATAAAAATGAGAAAGTAAGGAAAAAAATCGGAGAAAGCTGATTTTTTTTATATGTTTCCGGGACACACATTGCGGATAAAGTGTGAAAAGTCCCCGCGAATCCGAGTTGAGCTTTTTTAGTTATAGCGTTTTTTTGATGAAAAAAAATTTTTAAAAAAAAATTCGACCCAGCTCCATATTTCTCATTCTTATTCGCCTTAGTAGGGTGAGAATCATAAATATCGTGCTGAATTATGTTGAGAATACATATCCCCAACAGAAAATGCCAACTTTGTACCAATCCTCACACTCAATGGTGAAATATTCACGAAAATGTACAAAATTACGAAAAAAAATTTATTGTTTTCATACACACAACGGTACACAACGTCCATTAAATCAAATCTACGACTACTTTGGGAGTTAAATTATATATCAAAAATTGCAGAAAAGCAGTGGCTTTATAATGATATATAACAATAGTCATTTATTCCATAATGAACTGGTGAAACGTGTGAAATATTAACCATACCCCCTAAACTCAAATTCAAACGGCATCGACTTTTCTCATTCAAATACCGTATTATAGCATCATTGTTTCAATTTCCATGTTCGATTAAATCACATAACGTTGTGTTCGCCTACACTCAAGATAAGATGACAAAAGTTTTCGTTAGACTCGGCGGCTTCCATATGATTATGTCATATTTAGGGGCAATTGGTTCGATCATGGCTGGTAGCGGCTTGGATGAACTTTGGGGGACTGTTTATGCTGGTGGGTCAATCCATCATTTGATCAGTGGTCATGCATATTCAAGAGCAGTTCGTGCCCATTTGCTAACACAAATTGCCATTACAAAACTTGTGTTTGAAGAAAGCCGAACACTAGATAACATAGACTGCACAGAAGTCAATGAAATATTCTGTGGACTTGCCAGAGGTGACTGTACAACAGCTGACGCTGTCAATCAAGAAAGTGTCAACCTTCTACTGTCAAAATTACACGAACTGCTCCAGAATGCGTCCGTAGGACGCACAGGAAAGCTTTGGGTACAATCTACGAGCAAATAGGTCTTCTCCAGTTGTTCTTGAGAGCAGAGCGCACAGGCGACTGGGAACTCCACACATATTGTGTTCGCAATATGATTCCAGTATTTCACGCAGGTGGTCATTTTGCATACGCAAAAAGTTCTCATCTCTATTTGCAGCAGATGAATGAGCTAACAGAAACAATGCAACAGGATGATTTGAAGTTGTTCACTGAGAAAGGTTACTTTACCATAAGGCGCTCAGATAAATTCTGGGACGGGATATATTCTGATCAGACCATAGAGCAGTGTTTAATGAGAATGTTCAAGCTCCCTGGTGGTCTCACACATGGCAGGGGAATAACCGATAGCACTGTTGCGAAATGGGTACATGGACTACCTCTTTGCCTTCCGATATGTAATGCTCTCGAAAATTTTGTTCATGTTCACACTGGTCATGGCGAACAACATCGGGATCTCCTTCAAAGTTCACAATTGACTGATGCCAATGATATCACCAAATTATTGAACTGGCTCAGAGTGCATTCCCCCTTTCAGAATAGAGATCCACTACAATTAGTCCCTATAGCGACCGGGCTTGTGGCCGACGAAACTGTGAACTGTGACCAAGTTCGCAAAATTGGTGAATGTTGCGTATCGAATGTTGTAAGCAAAACGTTCAACAGCATCAAACTACGACGTGTTGACACTGTGAAGTCTTTCGCATCGATGGCAAATAGCATCAAAGTCCGTGGAAGTAAGGTTGTGATTGACCCCACAATTCTGTTCAACCGCACCACATGTGTTATTCAGTCACAAGCAGAGATGGAAGAGTATCTCAAATATGAACTCGCCCCGAAACCACCAGCATTGTTTGATTCTGCTGGAATGAGGAAGACACAGAAAAGCACGCTCGGTAAGATCCTCAAAACATACGGTTCCGAGCAAACTAAAATCCCAGAACATTCTCTGTTTGTTGTAGATGGTGGATTTTTATTGAGGGCAGTTGTATGGCCTAAACAGTCGTCATATAAGGACATATGTACATCATATTCCAATTATCTAGTGAGACATTTTGGGGCGAACGTCGTGGTTGTTTTTGATGGTTATGCTTGTACAATGTCGACAAAGGGCATGGAACAAGCCCGTAGATCTAAAGACAGGTATTCCATTGATATCAATATCTCACCCGAGTAACCAGCCACCACACCCCAATCCGATTTCCTTGCAAATGCCAAGAACAAAACCCAACTGATCGATCTTCTAATGCAGGAGCTATCTGCTATCAATATTCAGTCCAAGCAGGCCGAGGCTGATGCTGATGTACTGATAGCCGAAACTGCACTTGACATCGCTCAAGATGACAACAATGTTGTCGTTGTGGGAACAGACACAGACTTGTTAGTCATTCTTACCTCTCGAGTTCAACCGGGATGTAATATTCACATGATGTATTCCATTACCCCAAACTTACTAGTTTCAGTTAGTGAAATAGCAACCAAAATGGGTGACCATAGAAGCAACCTCCTTGTAGCACATTCTATAAGTGATTGTGACACTACTTCTGCACTCTTTCGATTTGGTAAGAAGAAAGTATTCAGTACAATTGTCTCCGATGTTACTAGCGACTCACAACAGTATGTCAACACAATTTTGGCGGATGACAGTACACCAAGTGCAGTAGCCGCTGCCGGGGAACAACTTCTCCTGATCTTATACGGGAGTAAAACTGTTTCCTCTCTCGACCAATATAGACATGTCACTTACAAGCGTTATGTAGCAAAATCTAAACTGAATAAACCCATCGACCTAGCCTCACCCCCACCAAGCAGCGATGCTGCACAACAACATGTCTACAGATGTTATCTCCAGGTCCAACAATGGCTGGGCACTTCGCTTCCTCCGACGGATTGGGGGTGGTCGCTAGACAATGGACTTCTTGTACCGACTGCAGCCACAAAGCCATGTGCCCCCGATAACCTACTGAATCTGATCAGTTGTGGTTGCAAGAGTGCTTGTACAAAAAGGTGTGGGTGTAAGAAGGCAGGACTCTCTTGCTCAGGTTTGTGTAAATGCAGTTCGGATTCTTGTAACAACCACAGAAACATTGTCCTGTCGGAAATTTCTGAGTTCGATGAATAATATGTATATAGGTCATGTCATTTCTGTATACAGCGTTGATAATAGTCAATGTAACTTAATCCATGTTGATTGATTTGTACATTCTGTAAATATTGTTTATTGATTTTTGTACATTCTTTAAATATTATTTATTGATCTAATGCTGCCAAACACAGACGTGTCTGTTCGGTCCCAAGCCCGAAAATAGTTGAGTTCTCATGCTGACGAATTTTATGCCAAAAGGGGAACTCGGCCAGAAGCAGAGGGGGTCTTCCATAATGTCTATTTTGTAAGCAATGATAAAAGTCTTCAAATGGTGGTGGATTTTTTATCGTCTGTCCAACTAACATCCCGTTCTGTACTACGACCCTTTGGGCAAATCCGTTAGGAAAATCGTCATTTTTTGCGTAAATCCGATACTTTTTTGTGAATTTTCAATAATTTTTCGCAGAAATTGTCACAGAATGCACATTTTCCTCTAGGTAAATGTATATTAGACGTTATGTAGCTCGAAATACGCGTAAACAAAAAATACAGTTGGATCAATTCGAGGTTACAAAGTTCGTGCGATTTTTTTTGATTTTTTTCAAACGCGTTTTCGAAAAAAGGCTGTAGAAAAAAAAGCTCAACTAGGATTTTAGGGGACTTTTGTCTAATCGTTCAGTGACATGTACTCGACATTCCCTGAAAAAATCAGCTTTCTCCGATTTTTTTCCCTAGTGAAACCTAATGTTCTTGGGCTAAATTACTTCATCGATGGTACACAGCGAGGTGCGAAGCTTTTCAATTATTACCCCTGCAGTCAAGTGTGAAAAAATAGGGGCGACAACTCGAAATTTAATGTCTGACTCAGGCAATAGAAATAGTTGAGTATATTTAAACATAACACATACATATTTAAAGGATGATAAAAGAAGTATTCAGTTAACCCTTTACCAAACATGAAAAGCAGACGACACTTGCAAAAATAATTCTTGAATAACTAATTTTTTTCATTTTTTGTCTCAAAAACATAGGTTATGACCCCTCGTTGGAACGAGCTCGTTGAGCTCGTTCCAACGAGGGGTCATAACCTATGTTTTTGAGACAAAAAATGAAAAAATAATGAAAATTAATTGGCAATTTTTGAGAATAGCGCTGGCCGGTTTTGGCCGTTACGTTGGGTAAAGGGTTAACAGAAGTGTGGTGAATTTTGAAAACTTTCTTAAATAGATATTGTTTTAATAGTTTTTTGAATGCTTTCAGGTCTGGGCTTATTTTCATGTAACTTGGCAAGGAATTCCAAAGATTTGGTCCTACATAGCTAAAAGCTCCGTCTGCAAAAGTAATTTTCCTTTTAAAAGGTTGTGCTAATTTGAGTGTAGTGCTAGATCTAGTGGCATAAGCGTTGGTGGAGAAGGTAAGCAAATTTGCTAAATATTCAGGTGCCATGTTATTAAGACACTTGAAGACTAGTACAAGGACTTCAAGTTGACATCTAACTGCGATTGGGAGAAAATGGAACTCTTGCAAGGCATCCGTAGAGCTGGAGAATTTTGACCTATCCATTATGATTTTGGCAGTGCCAGTGAGGTTCTGAATTCTCTGGAAAGGCTTCAGTCTGCTTTGCGGCAAGTCCATTAAAAGGCTATTGCCATAATCCATATGGGACATTATCAGGGCGTTGGCAATTTTTAGGCACGACTGTTTGGACAAGTAGGACCTAAGCTTTTTTAAATTGAATATAGCATGCGATGCTGCCCTGGCCTTTGTGGAAATGTGTTTTTCAAAAGTTAAATTTTCATCCAGGTACATACCCAGAAGTTTGATTTTTTTTTGATCGAGCAATGTCAGTTCCACACACATCAATAGAAGCTATGTTAGTATTGGGTAACATCCGGGAGCTCCCGAAAATGATGAATTCAGTTTTAGACTCATTCATCATGAGTCGATTAAGGACCATCCATTCTTTAATATCACTCAGGGTTTCAGAAATGCTGTCAATTGTTTTCTGTTCAATCGTATCCTGACTGGCACGATACGTATCGTATATGGAATGGTCATCTGCGTAACCTGCTATTTGCTGTTTTCCTCTGACAGGAACCCAATGAACTTGCATAGCATGTGAAGTAAATTGGTCCATTTATACTCCCTTGAGGTACAGAGAAATGTATGCTTAATGGAGAGGATTTAGATCTTCCAATGTGCACTTCAAAACTCCTCTCAGCAAGGTAAGACGAAATCCATTTGAGTGCATTATCTTTAATTCCAAACATGTTTGACAATACGTCAATTAACAATTGATGACCCACAGAGTGTCAAATGCTGCACTCAAATCAATCGCCACCATTGGTGAGAGAGATTGGTGTTCCACGCTAACTAGAAGATCGTTGTATACCTTGAGCAATAAGGTCTCAGTGCTGAAGCCAGATCTATACTCACTTTGGAACTGAGGGAGGAGGTGGTTATTCTCAATATGACTTGTAAAACAAATTGTTGAAGCCTTTTCAACCAATTTGGACAGAAATGACAGATTACTGACAGGTCTGTAATTGCTCAGAATGGGTTCCAACTTTGAGTTGTTCAGCAAAGGTCTCACAATGGCCTTTTTCCACACTGTAGGAAAAATGCCAGTTGTAAGAGATGCATTGATAATCTTTTTTATCAATTGAGCTAAAGTATCGTAGTGGGATTTTATAAGGAATGTCGGTAATGGATCTAGATCACAGGTGGCTGGTTTAGCTTTACGAATAAGTTTACAGACAGTTTCAATGCTAACTTCTGTACAATTTTCGAATTGCGGAACATCTAATCTTGGCGGTACAAACAATTGATTACTGGCGACTGCATGCCTGATATTATTTACTTTGTCAAAGAAAAATTTGGCAAAAGCATCAACCAATTCAGTTAAATCATCAGGCATGGGATTACATTTTTGTTTTCCAGTCAGCTTAGTGACAACATCAAATAATTATTTGTTGTCATTACCATATGACTGAATTTTCTTTTGAATACATGTCTTTTTTGAATTATTGAGATGGTTATTATACTCATTCCTCTTTTTGCAGAAAATTTGCCAATTTGCACAGTTTTGTGTTTACGCCAGTGGCGCTCGTATTAACGGGTTTCAGTTTTCAGTTTCTGAGCACTGGGAGTGAACCACGGAACAGGCTCCCTTGCTATAACTGTCTTTGATTTCAAAAGTGCATGGCGATCTAATATCTCACGAAGTTGTATGTTGTATTAAACAGCTCACTCGTCGACATCTTCAAGTTGCATGATAGTCTGCACAGTTGAAAAAAGATCAGTTTTGAATGCTTCCATGTCCATTGATTTTAGTGGACGGAATTCTATATGTTTCTTCTCAAGTATGGGACGGCACGTTGGAATCGCGTTGCAATAACAAATGTGTGGCCAGAGAAGAGAAAGTCTGACTTCACATTTGAGACCTTGAAATCACTATCCTCTTTTGTCAGTATTAGATCAAGAGTATT
This sequence comes from Pictodentalium vernedei, assembly GCA_031216915.1. Taxonomy (NCBI): domain Eukaryota; kingdom Metazoa; phylum Mollusca; class Scaphopoda; order Dentaliida; family Dentaliidae; genus Pictodentalium; species Pictodentalium vernedei. The sequence continues at coordinate 395,663,519 of CM062292.1, read as the reverse complement.
TCCGGATCTGTGTGTTGGAAAATCAACGATAAATAAAGAGTGTTCGACTTCAAAAATGCTTTTAAATGCAACAGTTAATATTGTTTTCTACTCACATTAGAACGGCAGTATATTTCTTGTACGTTTATGTTGAATAATTCTTGGATTTGTTTAAAGTCAAGAAGTTATAATATTCCAGCATGCCATATAAATCTTATTATTTCCTTTGTGTTGCTGTAAATGTTATTTATTAATTGTTATTGTTCCATACTGCAATAAAGTTTTGGTAAAATAAAGTTTGTTATCAGAAATATTTTATTGTTTGTTTTTTTTTTTTTTGTCCACAGTAAAATGAATTTCCTAGGTGCCGAAACGACTTGGTCAAGTGCCGAAACGACTCGGTGCCAAAACGACTCTGTGTCGATCGACCTGAAGTGGTACCGAAACGACTTGGCCAAGTACCGAAACGACTCGGTGCCGAAACGACTCGATGCCGAAATGGCCAGCATTCCTTTGATGTCCTCGGCTTAAGCAATACGTGGGTAAGACACGAGGAACAGGTAAACCAAGTGAGGAGGTGCGTGTGGATAGGTGTAGGGTGAACGGAAGGTCAGAAAAAGGGGAGGGGTAGGCATGAACACTGAAGAGGATTTAAAACCTTCGCCGATCACAGAACTGGAAGATGTCAGCACCTCGGCTGAGGCATCGAAAGAAATTGGTCGGGTAAAGGTCAATCTAAAAAACAATAGTATTGCACTTGGGATTGTGTACTGTGCGGCGAAGTGAAGCAAAACCGATTCAAATGTCTCAATCTACTCAACACTATGGTCCAATATCACAGAACTAGAAAACATGTGGATCGGTATAATTAATTTTGATGGTTTGATGGGTGACTTTAATGGACACAGAGGTGATAATGAACAAGGCATAGGGAGCCTGGATAAGAAAGTCAACAGGAATGGAAAGAAGCTGTTGGACTTCACAAATGAGCTCAGTCTGAAGATTCTGAACAGCGACGCGAGGTGTTAGGGGGCATGGTGCTGGGAGTGGAACAACAGAAGATCGATAATCGACTATATTCTCACAGATATTGATTTATAGAGGGTGATAGAGGTAGAAGTGGACGATGGAGGAAAAAAAGGGAGTTGGATAGTGATCACAACTTGATTACAGTGGCGACCAGGGCAAAAAAACTAGTAAGAAGCAAAGGAAGCTTGAAAGAGATTTGGGAACTCAAAAAGGATGTTGACTGGGCGAAGTTTGAAGAAAAAATAAAACCAAAGCTTGCAAATGTACACAGGGTGGGGGAGGGCAATGTCCCAAAAAAGGTCGACTCCATAGTTGTGAGTCTAGTGGAGGCAGGAAAGGAAAGTGTAGAAAAGTTTAGGATGCCAACTCGGGAACTTGAGTACAGAGTGAACGAAGAACTGAAAAGGACCATAAAGAGCAGAAAAGTTAAATGTGCTTCATACAGGAGAAGTAGAAAACTCAGGGGGTCGGGAAACAACGAGGCCATGGTAGCAAAGGAAGAATACCAACAAACACGAAATAAAGTAAATACGATAATCGGACAGTGCAAAATAGTAGTCTTATTAGGACGATAAGAATGACAAGAGATCGATTTCAAACGTAATTTGGAAATGGGTAAATAAACGTAACAAATAACCCACAGAGCATTAAAGTATATATAGATGGCAGAGATACAGACGATCAAGACCAAATCGCATCAGAACTAGTCAAGCACTGGGAAAAGGTAAACGATAAGCGATGAGGGGGGGGGGGGGGGATGGGGAACCCACCCAGTGCTCAAATCAGCTTGAGGAAAATCTGTCGAACTTCGTGCGCAGCGAAATTAAAATCGAGGAAGTGCGAAATGTGGTCTCAAAATTAAGATTTAGGGGATGAACTCCTGCGTAGCCACGAAGGAGTAGCAGTTGTAGACTTGAAGATCCCAGGGTTATTTTTTTCAGACGACGTGGTGCCGGTGTCAGAAAGCGAAGAGTGGCTAGCGAAAATGCTGGAAATTGTTGGGAAATATGGGAACAAATGGACACTCGAACTAAATGAAAGCAAAGTCAAAGTTATACCCGTGGGCCGTAAAGTGGGTCCTACTCGAAGGTGGAAAGTTGGGTAGGGGGAGTGTATTCCAGAAGGTAGCAGTAAACTACTTAGTGTAGGAGACACAGGTGACTACGAGTACCTGGGCGTAAACATAAACATCACAGCGGGATGAAGCATCTACCGAAACCACACAAATAAATTGATTCTGAAGGGGAGATGAATCCTAAACAAATGAAACTTACAGGGAGAAACAATTTCAATAAATTTTTTCGTGGGGAAAACCAATTGGGAAATGGTGGGTCTGCCAAGTATAACATATGCTACGGAAGTGGTACCCCTAAGCCAAACTGCTGTAAGTAGTTTGGAAACCTTGCAGAACGACACAGGCCGGTGGATAACGGGCCGAGTAATACCGCAGCACTAGAAGCAATCAGCAAGAAGCTTAGGTGGATGAGCATCATGGACAGAATGGACTTATTGAAAGTAATGGTCCAGGGTATTTTCAACTCAAATATCAAGACAGGGTGGATGGTCTAAGTGAGGGAGTTAATAGAGAACTACTCACTGAAGATCACGGACCTAGACGTAGGGGAAGTCAGGGGTTAAACAATTGTCAGAGAAAGAGTCATGGAGGATGGTGACCTTAATTGGCGAGAGGGGGGTCAAATGAAAGAGATCTTTGGCCGACCTGTGTGATAAAGAGAAGCCTGGTTTTGAAGAGTACCTTGGTGGCAGCTAGGGGTGGGGGGTGGGTCTCTGTGGTCGCGGTCCCTGGAGCTCAGGTGGGATGGGAAAAGCAGTGAAAAGGAGTGCCAGATGTGTAATTTAGGCGTGATGGAGACCCTGGAACACTTTCTACTAGAATGCCCAAAATGCCAGTCTAAAAGAATAAGATTCACTGGAAGTGTAACGGGGAAGTGGGATGGGAGAATGAATGACATGTGGTTAGCGAGTGGTTCAAGGGCGAGAATTAATATGCTAATCGTGGAAATTGGGAATAATGGAGCAAGGGAAGACATCAAGCAGTTCGTCTGCGAGTTTTAGGAGGAGAGAGAAGCGTGGGAATAGGGCGGCAGTTGGGAGCACAGGGGTAACCAAGGCCTTCCATTCCATGTTTTGATGATTTTTAAACCCTTGGTGGACGCTTTGACTTAAATTGCAATATCATTTATTTGCCTTATTTTTCTACTCTTCGGTTGTGATTGATATTGTTTTAAGATTTAGGTACGAAACGTCCAGAGTACGAAACATTCAAAGTATGAAGCGTCTAGAAACCTTCCAGCGGTGGTGCCAGGATTTCCTTGACAAGAGAGCTTGTACTGCTCAAAGTGTGAGTATGGGTGTGTGTGTGGGGGGTGGGGGGTGGGTAGAAGGCTAGAGCTAAGGCTGGATGATCCCCCAACAATATATATATTTGTTTCCGCGTCAGGGCTTCGCTTACTCTGGTGATTACGATAATGTGATCTTTATATTTTTTATTTTTTTGTTGGTTGTTTAAGGCTTTGTTCCAGTCCTTGAGGTTGGTTGATTATGCTTCACTTTTATCAGCGAAAGGGGTGCTCGGACGATCTGAGTAGGCGTCTTCGTAGCTGGATTGTTATTGGGAGTTTCGTTTAAGGGCACAGCATGAGCTTTGATTTGGGTTCTTGTGAAACCCCGATCTTCCTCAACTTTCGAAGATGTCCGTGGATTGATCGTCACCGAGTCAATGGCGGGACAAAAGTGTCTGAGCCACCGGTCATCTTGATGTGTAAGGCCCCTGATCTCACCGGGCCGATCAGCGTCTCAAAAATGCAGGTCGAAAAGCCGCAAAATTGTTACCTTTAAATCGAAACAGCGGTTTAACCCCATGTTCATGCCAATTTGTTACACAAAACGATTTGAATATCAACGATGATGCAAAGCACTCCATGGTCTATGTCTACAACAGTTCATACATGTTAATGTACATGTACAGTTACTTTATAATTTGCCATCAACGGATTGCAATGGTACCAGTTAAACCCGACTAATTTCTCAAAATATGCTGATGGGCCGCCCAGAGGTGTCAGTCCCTTGATCCACTGACAGAGAAAACTGGCAACTTTCTTCTAATGGGATATCAAGCAATAATTACCAACCCCTAACGTGCCCACGTAAACACCTTCCCTATAAGCTGTTTCAAAGCGGTGATCCCCTCCATTAGCGTGTGGGTCAATTGGTGAATTGTCTGCCTGTTGTGTCCAAACCGACTCTATATAGAAAACCCTCTGAGCTAATCTCATCGACTTTCAAAGGGAAACGCATTGATAAGGACCAAAGATGTAATGTATACAATGTATGTATGCAATGTATTACACTTGATACATGTCAACTTATGACAAATAACAGACATGAGACAGGAATTCACATCCGGTGCTAGAATCGTGGGAAACCCAGATATATATAAACTGGCGATATATCTTCCATGTATACTCAGTAGTCAGTTGTAGAATAGCATTCAATAAAACATGGTGTAAGAATTCAATGTGTTTAAATACAGTTGATTTAATTCGGTGGCGGCAAGTGGGAACATCATAATAGAGACCTGACCAAGTAAATGCCCCCAGCGGCATCTGTCTTTGGGTAGGACTATTTACTGAGAACAACCGAGAACAAATTAAAAAAAATAAATAAAGGCAAAAATAAACATTAATTGTTAGCATATAGGTGCTCTATGAGTATGTTGTATATAAAATAAGAAAAGTCAAATTTAGAGCTTTTAGACCGACTCAGTCTGTGGTGATGGGGATTATTTATCAATTTCGTATTCGCCGCCAAACCGAGAAGAGACTACTCGCCGAGATCAAGATTGTGACTGTTAATTAACACAGAGAAGAGACTACTCGCCGTGAACAAGATTGTGACTGTTAATTAACACTGACTGCATGTAGTTTCATTTGTTCTCGGTTCAAAATTAATAAATAATTCCCATCACATACACTTTAAATTTGTTTTTCTAAATATAGAAACACAATTCCAATCACCATTTACCAGGGCTTTGGACCTGCAAGTCAATAGCAGTTACATAACATGCGGCCAGATTAAAAGTTCTGTCAATTCCAATTTTTGAGCCGCTTTGAATTGTGGATTTCAAAAGATGAATTTGGTCATCGGTGTGACATATTACTGAAGGCGGTTTTTCGGGTTAAGACTTATTCAAAGCCAACTCAACGCAGGTACGAACTCTCAGTTCCGTGGAACGAGACTCATCTCCAAACAAAGCAACCGATGTGGCATTAAATAGACAGCTTCCTTTCCCAGTCACCGAAATTGCAACAGAGTCTTTCCACTGAGGACCGAGAAGCTGGCGGGCAAATTTATCCTGGGAATATCTCCTCATAGGATGGTAGTAATGTATGTCAGTGAGTTTTATTGTCGGACTTTCATTGCGCAAGATTTTCTCCCTCCTTGCAGCATCAAAAACTGACCCTTTTAAAATTTCAATTCTTAATTTTTAAAAATCAGTTTGGGCCTGCCGGGTAAGAGTAAAGATATTGGCAGGCCGCTTTTATTTACATTGATAAATGTAGATGTGTATTCATATACTATGAGTTATGGGGCTTTCGGCCGGGCCTAATATTGATCTTGCTGAGCCTTATATCACACCATATCCACCCACTGAAAACCCCATAAGGTATTTATTATGCCAGTCCTTTGAAAGAGACACAACCATAAGTGTACTCACATTGACTTGCAAGTCCAAAGCCCTGGTAAATGATGATGGGAACTATGTTTCTAATTTAAAAAAAAAACAAATTTAAAGTGTATGTGATGGGAATTATTTATTAATTTTGTATTTACACCGAGAACAGACTACTTACCGAGAATAGACTACAAACTACTTACCGAGAACAAATGAAACTACACACACTCAGTGTTAATTCACAGTCGCCAATCTTGTTCTCGGCGAGTAGTCTCTTCTCGGTGTTAATATTAAGAGTCACAATCTTGTTCTCGGCGAGTAGTCTTTTCACGGTTTAGCGGCGAATACGAAATTGATAAATAATCCCCATCACCACAGACTGAGTCGGTCTAAAAGCTCTAAATTTGACTTTTCGTATTTTATATACAACATAGAGCAGTATATGCTAACAATTAATTTTTATTTTTGCCTTTATTTATTATTTTAATTTGTTCTCGGTTGTTCTCGGTAAGTAGTCCTACTCCATATTAACGGGAACGAATCTGCACGCTGTCGGAAAGAATCCACTGGGGTGACCGGCGCTTACAGAATCAGTTCGTTTCTTGTCTTACAGTCAACTTGTTTTTGTCTGTATTAACTCCGCAACTGTCGTGTATCCGACCCCCTGATACAGATGTTTGTATCAGAGGATCGGACATAAGCACGTTCCTTTCGCGCGAGTTCCAGTTTCTTTCTTTTTGTTCATCCGTACGAATAAATAGTTCGTTATATATTCGTCTACATTCTTGACTCATCCCCAATATATTATAAGTAGTATGTACGGAGTCGGATAGGAATCTCAATTACGGAATCTCTTATATAGCCTGTTTATAGATATTTTACATTGAACGCTGTATAAAATGCCTCATTGAGGCCTCGTACGACAAAAAAGGGTGCCGAAGGCCATAGGTTTTCCAAAAAGGGGTGCCGAAATCGGGGTGCTTTCTGGAGAATCCTTTTTTTGTCAAATGAGCTATCGAGTAATTGCTCGATCGAGTGACTCGACATACTGCTCGAATGACTCGAATCCCATCGAGCAAATGAGCTAACGAGCAATTTCTCGTTCGAGTGACTCCTCGAACGACTCTTAGCCTCATTTCAGAAAAAAGGGGTGCCGAAGGCCATATGTTTTCCAAAAAGGGGTGCCGAAATTGGGGTGCCTTCTGGAGAATCCCGTTTTTGTCAGATGAGCTATCGAGTAATTGCTCGATCGAGTGACTCGACATACTGCTCGAATGACTCGAATCCCATTGAGCAAATGAGCTAACGAGCAATTGCTCGTTCGAGTGACTCCTCGAATGACTCTTAGCCTCATTTCAGAAAAAGGGGTGCCGAAGGCCATATGTTTTTCAAAAAAGGGGTGCCGAAATTGGGGTGCCTGGGGATATGGCCATTGGATATAGTCTTTTGTTATACACAAGGGAGATAACTCTGTACGAGTACAGGTTATGGGAAATCAAGCAATCTGATTGGTTGGTTATAATCTATACAAATGATCTATATAAATGAAACAACAAGAGTACTTGGAATAGGGTCAGAACTTACAAGAATAGACGAGAAATTGCTAAATATAGTAATAATAAGCAAAACTGTTCCAACTAATAGGCTCTTCTACGCTACTGGAGTATACTTCAGAACAAAGGAACATGGCTAGGTAGACATAAACTATTACATATATAGATAGAAGCAGAGAATTCTGTAAGAATTCGAAATAATACAAGTTTTCGGGTTGTTTGTGGTAATTCTACGAATCGGGAAATACTCCTATTCAATCGAACATACCCTCCGAACATACCCCGTCTTATTGCAGAAAAATTGGGTAACATAGCAATCACGTGCTACCATAGAAACCAAGATGGCGGCCTCCAGTATACAAAATGGACGACGGAAACACGTATCACCCTAACAACACGCGCTGCGAATGCGCAGTCACACCACGTATCACTATGGAGATGACGTCACAAGATGGCCACCCACGCGGGTTACCATGACAACACAACATGGCGCCACTGGGTCACGTGACTATGACGTCACATGAGATCATCTATGAGATCATCCAACCTGGAGGTGTAGGGGAACATACACTACTACTATTATAAGATAAAATGATTATTATCATTATGTGGATGTACAAAATATATTTCCGAGTCTCGCTCCGGGTTCTAAGGGTAGATCACGTTTCGACCCCCTTGCATACAATATTTTCGATCTTTTTCTGTGATCTGCCCTTAGTACCCGGAGGGAGACTCGGATATATATTTCGTACATCCACATAACGGTAATAATCTCTGATGCGTTCCGACAGCGTGCAGATTCGTTCCCGATTTTCAAAAAATTCGGAAGCTCTTTAATTTTTAAAAAAAAAAAAGATGACAGAAATGTGAGTATAAAATGGGTATTTTGTCAAATATTGGTTACGGATGCCATTCACCTGAATAAATTTACGGTGATAACTTTATTTTAGTGTCCTAGAATAGTTTTGTGAAATATAATAAAGCCGTGTGCAGAATGTGTGCATTTTCCATAGGGAAATTGCGGAGGTGATTGCTGGAAATCCACAGCGCATGCACAGTTGGTTCCTAGGCAACTCGTACCCTGGACTATTCGTATCCTGAACAATTCGTACCCTAATATGAAGGTACGTATCGTCTTTCGTAAAGGTACGAATTGTCCCGCATTAAGGTACGAATTGTTCAATGTAAAAGTACGAATTGCCTAGTGCAAAGGTACGAACAGTCTCATGAATTATCTTTAAAAAATAAGTGCAATATCTCAGAAAGTGCAACCGAGTCTTGAAACTCCAGTGATCAAATGAGTTCGACAGAATCAAAGAGATAAAAAGAAACACACGAAAAGGTTGACCAATAAAAAAGACATATGTTACATTGTTTGTTTTGTTTTATTGAAAGCAGTACCCAACAGAAGGAGTGTTTACACAACACTACCCTGTTATTCACTTGTATTGATTAAAAAGTCACCATTTTATATTTTACTATTATTGCTATTCCCTGAAGCCAAGACTGTAGTTTCATCTCAGTTAATTATAGTCCATGAGCTAGGAAGGTCAACTGTGCAACCCCCCCCCCCCCCCCCCCCCCCACACACACACACATTACTTAACTTCCTGTGTTGATGCCGGTTTACTTGCTGGTGATAAATTTCTACAGTACCGTGACTGCAACACAGTACAAGGGGGTAGATTGTCGCAAAATTGTGTCAAAGCCATCGGTCGGATTTGGATATCCTTTGTTATGCTGACAGACCCGCATGGGGAACGGACATGCACATGGAACGGGTCCCGTTCAATAAATTTTCCCAGAGTTATGACCCTCTTCACTTTTTCGACTTTGATTTTTTTTTTGTTCCACAGTACCTTTAAGGCTATCGAACATGCCTACGGGTCAAGGGCAGTAGCTCACGTTTTGCGTAGCCCTTGTTAATATCGTTTTGCTCAACTCCTTGCAGTTTAGGCCAATCTGAGCTTCCTCTGACAGTACGCCCTTTAAACCATCGGACTTAGCCCAGGTGTTTAAACGGGTGTGTCAGAAGAAGCCCGGGTCAGATAGTGACACACATCGATTACTTTCATTATGCGTCATGTCTATCGCCCAAGGATACACGTGTCACTTTTAGTGTTAAGGGAAGGCCGCATATCGCAGCCCCTACGGATGGGGAAATAGTGAACATATGTGGTCTTACATGTACATATTACCTGCATCTTTTGAAAAAGTGTTATATATATAATCCAACCAACCCACCCACCCCACCCGGCACCCACCCCATAAACGTGCAATATTTTGAGTTGCATTATAAGCATTAGACTTTGTTAAATGAAGCTTTTAGCTGTGAAACAAGAATGAACAAATTGAGGGTTCATTTTGTGTTTGCACTTGCCCGAAAAACTACATTTAGAAGTCCAAAAAAAGCGAGCTTCAATTCTTATTTTGAGACCCCATGCGTCCACACAGGCCCGCTGTATGAAAATGTCTATAAAACTTCATGACCCAACACTCAATGACCGTTGCGTTCATTTCTCAATTGTCCACATACCAGGTAGTAATCAATAAATCAATCAGCCAGCCAATCAGTAAAACAATAAAGGGCGCGGATGATGAAATGGGAGAGCTTTGTGAGAATCCCCTTCGGGAATTACACACTTTGTTGAATTTCTCTTTCGGGCAAAATGCAATGATCATATTGGTGACGCCATGATTTCGATTGGGGGGGGGGGGGGGGGGGCTGAGTAAGATATGGGGTCTCAGGTCGAGCTGCCGAAGGAAACTACCGAAGGCCGCAGGCATGAGCTGGGGGAATGGAAGGTATGCCCCTCCCGTTAGTGGGGGTCAGGTGGTCTCTCCCATGAAAAAATGCATATATGGACGCCCTGGGATAGATGTCTGAGCGTTTCTGCAACACCTGGCGTGGTCTTCAAAAGTCCCCAAATTGTGTCTAAATTTGGGCTTACATCATTATTTGTAAACGCTTCCACGAAAATTACGGTCAGAAAGCAGTTTGAAGTTTGAATTTTTTTGTGTGGGGGGGGGGGGGGGGGATGAGGCCGCCACTAAATGAACACAATGGATCTGCCATTCATTTCATATAAAACCTATAGTTTACAGTCAGTTGTAGGGGTTGTCAGAGCCATTACATGCTGGAATAGGAAAAAAAAACTTTGGTCGGCCGTTGATTTGTCGCGGTTCTCATGCGAAAAGTCCTTGACACCAGGAAACGGGCTGCTTGATGACATCCCTCTCCATTCTTCCTAATTTCTCCGATAACATATTTACCTCCCCTTTGTGTTTTCCACAAACCGCATGTCCGTCATTCTCCCACTCCACTTCCCCATTATACTGTCAGTGAATCTTATTCTCTTAGCCTGGTCTTTCGGACATGCTAATAGAAAGTGTTCCAGAGTCTCCACTACTCCTAAATTACACATTTGGCACTTCTTCCCACCGTCCTTCTCAATATCCCCTCTACGTTTCAGTAACCGCCACCTTATCTTGAACAGCAGTGACCCCCAAAAGCTGTAGTTAATGTATGGTAAAAACTAGATCTTTTAGCTGACAGCAGTGACCAATACTAGTGCCAAAAGTAGCAATCAAGTAGTATAGATAGTAATTGTTCCAGTGACGTAGGTGCGAGAGTGCACACGTAACTTTGTGTTTTGTATTCCTATTGTGTCACTAAGGCACGTGGGCTACAGCTGGCATAGGCCTATATCAGTGTGTGGGTACCCTTCTATGACCGTCCCATACCACTCAACCCTGTTTGAAATACTTCCCACGTGGTATTTTACAACAAACGCAGTTTCTCACCTACTTGTTTCCCGGTGAAAAACTGCAATACACATTGTGCATTGTTCGGTATTAGGTGCGTTCCCGTTCGATCAAACAACCTCTGACCACATGATGTGTACCGTACCATTTGAAGTTGCTGCATGATACATGTCGCGTTCATAAAAAAGCCCGCATTATGCCGAATTGTGTAGATAAAACCGCAGCAAACAAACAAGAGGAGGGCAGTGAAAAATATGAAAATTTGGAACCAAACATAGATAACTGTATCCGTGGTAGACGAATAATGAGGCTTTTAAACTTTTCTGAAGTATTTCAATTGAATCCAATATATACCTTAAGCCTGTTATCAAATTTATGAAACTACGTGGTACTATAATCTTGCACAATTGTTCATTTTGAAGATTAAAAAAATCTTATAGCTCATGGAACTCATAAATTAACCATTTATCCAATGCACACGACATCCAAAATATTCTTATTTTAACTTTTAAAAAAAAAAATAATTCAATAACATTCTAAAAGAACATGTCGTGTGACCCCGTCGTTGGAACGATCTCGTTCCCATAAGGGTCAGGTGATATGGCTTTGTTGACATTTTCTGAACTCATTTCTTTCAATTTCTCAGTGTGCAAACTACGTGAGTAGATACGGCCGATTTGCCGGGTAAAGGGTTGAGACTTTGTTCCATCAACGGGTTATAAAGTATATTTTAACCCTTTACCCTACGCAAACGATACCAAAATTAATTATTTTAAATATAATTTTTTTTAATTTTTCAAATAATTTCAACAAAACCATATCATGTGACCCCTCGTTGGAACGAGCTCGACGAGCTCGTTCCAACGAGGGGTCACATGATATGGTTTTGTTGAAATTTTTTGAAAAATAATTATTTTTCAACTGCTGAATTTGCATATTACGCGGGCGGATGCGGCCGATTCGTTGGGTAAAGGGTTAAATAAAAAATTTAAACACATTTTGAATTTGTTCACTTAAGAATTAATCAGATGAATTGGGTAGCTTGGTTTTAACTAACCATTGATTATTTCAAGATCATCATCATTAAAAAAGGTGGCTGCTTTGGGATTTTTTTTATTTAACATCGTTTTTGACGTTTTATGTCAAATTGCGTTTTTGGTACCCAAAATACGTCTGTTCTGTCTACAGCCATTACCGCTGTACTTACAGAGAGAAAACTCCTCAGATTCGGGTGGCATTTGTTTCTCCTCCAGAGACTTAAAGCATGAAACATCTTGTCTACAATTTGTTTTTTCTTACGAAACGTCCAGAAATCGTCCAAACTTTGACATCATGGTTGTATTGTATTCTTTTTTTTTTGGTGAGGTGTGTTCCTTGGGATGTTCCATGCTAAGAAATGATATTAAGACTTTGGTGAACAAATCTGGACTGGGGTCGCATCGCTCGAACGAATGTCATTTTCCTAATGACCCCCCCCCACCCCCACCCCCTAGTTATCGAGGCAAACATAATTAATCCTGTTAACGAGCATCCAAGACATGAGTAGTGTAGGGTGTCACTTTTGGAACAACAACACTGAATTCCCCATACCACAAGACTGGCACTATGGCGAAAAAAATAACATAGGATTTTAAAATCTATCCTTTTTTTGCCTCCAAAAATGGCACTATGGCGAAAAAAACCTATGGAGAATCCTATGTTCATTTTTTCGCCATATTATCAAATTGGGGAATGGGGAATTCAATGTTAAATGCTTTTCGCCACAGTGCCAGCCTTCACTACTGACATGGGTACCCACTAACGATATTATCTTCGCCAGGTTACTGGCCACAGCTCCATGTAGTAATTGCACCAAATGCTTCAGACTACAAGCTTCATTGGTGATATCAGATGGGAGATATTTTTTGTCCTGATCAGTGTTCTGATGCCGAAATTTCCAGCATTTACACATCTTGATACCACCTGTTGGATATCGTCGGGGAAGTTTAGACTTGGCTCCGAAGGTATCAGAATGCGTTATTTTCCTCATAGTTTTGAAAACTTTCCCCTATCACCCACTCCCAACTCGCCAATATGGACGCCAGATGGTGCGTTCAGGATCATGCTCATTATAACATTGATTACGAGCAGTCCTTCACCTTTGTTGAAAAGTTGGCTATGATGTTACCTTATCATCTTATAAAATCTCCCAACCTCCACTTCTGTAAAACTTATTAAGAATCCCATATGTTTCCGCAGCTTTCCTCTTCTTCAAGTTGGTCATAAGCTTGTTCACACAACTGAATTTTCTACAGTTGGGGGTGGGGCTCCCGAAGATTCGACCTCGGGCAGAATCAAGCTGGGAAGGTTCACCCCGAAAGATTTGATATCGAGTCACTGGGTAAAATTGCCGACAAAAACAATCTCAAAACATATTCGTAAAAACTAAACCCAGTTTGAAGATATACTGACACAGTACACACTAAATCCAATTTTGAACGGAACGGAAATGTTTCTTCAAAACGAATCCATGAAATCCAACAAAGTAGTGATCCTTTTAAAGTCAAATAAATGTATACACAAACGTATTAAAAGCCCCACAACTCAATAAAATATTCCAAAATAGGTATTCTATGTATATGTAATCACATCTAACAGTAATTGGCGGTATAGGGCTCTTCCCAGTATTCTGAGTGGTCGATCGTATCAACCAAATTATCAGCCCATTTCTCTCATCCTCACGCAATGTGCCTTAGTATGCGGCGACACCATGCCCCACGTGGGTAATCGGAACTAGGTGTCTTCCCCAAGGGCACATTGTATGTGCAACTCTTTTCTCTTGCACTGTAGATTCCAAGGTATGAACACCCTTTAATCAACTCGGTGGACATTACAATGGAAATACCACTGAACACACAGAAAGCCCTGTCAGCGCTGAACGTCTCTCTTTCACTTACTTGGAGTCTCCAAGTAAATGGCGAAAATGTTAAAGTGACTGCGGACATTGTGACAGAAGGCAATCAACCACCTCATTCGGGGAAAGGTGGCACTGTTCGTGAGAGGAACGCCTCTCATACTGGTCATTACCGAAGGAGACAGGATCAAGTATCAAGAAAAGAAGAAGCGCCCATCGACCAGACGCCGAGGTGCTTGACGACTGGAAGACTTTCTGAAAACGAAGAAAGAAGAGAAATACTGAAGATGCCACTACCATCTCCCCACCACAAACTCCTGAAACTCCCACCCAGACCCCAGTTGCCTCCCCTCTTGGGGGGGGGGGGGGGGGGGGTCAAACAGGAAGATGGAGATGTTATCAGTGCGGCGGAGGCGGGGATAAAAACTGGATTTTCTAAACCTCTTTCTCCATTCTCTCCCCTCCCTCAGGATCAGGAATCTTGGGAAGCCTCCGTCAGGGCAAGAGTTTCTGCTTTGGCAGCGGTCATAGTAAACACCGATGGATACCGAGGTATACTGAGGTGAAGGAAAATAGGGGTGGGAATGGGGTGAAAAGCGTATGGGGTGGTGTGTTATGAGGATATAATAGATTTAAACACTATGTGCTTGGTTTTAATGCCATATTTGAGAATTATGGGTGCTGAAGTAATAGTGTTCGCTGAAAAATCTCCCCCCTGTGTTTAGTAGGTAGCTTGGTAATTAGTATTTACAATGACTGCACCTCAGTAGGCGACTGTGTGAATTGTCAATAATTTGTTCTCTTTGTGGCAATCGACAGTTGTCTTCTTTGTTATGACAGTAAAAATCTTATGGGCCAATATCTTGACATCGGCAATAGTATTTTCGGAAGTGGTGATTTTTCACTCGCCAACGATGTAAAAAAAATTGCCGTAAGACAAGAGACGTGGTCATCACTCATGGCTTACCAACGGGACCGACGAATTAAAGGGTTACTGACTAATGTTTCCGACAATTCTAAAAATCAAACTTCGACTGACGAACGTTTGACTATTCATAAAATGGCGGCATTTGCAAAAAAAAAATGGTCTGGTAAAGAGGATGAAAACCTCGAAAACAAAAAGTGTCGACAAAAAAAACAAGGCTAAATTAAAGCCGTTGAACCTGATCCGAAATAGCAAATACAAGCCGTAGCTTTGGGTGTGTCGGGCACATCCGTGTGATACTTATCAGAGTACACTACAAAAGCCCAATAACGGCATAAAGCAAATAATGGCAGAACAATAAACAAAACTATAAAAAAAAATAAATAAAAAATATTAATACCCCCCCCTCCCAAGCCGCCACAAAACGCCAAAGAGAGACTGCCCAAATCAAATGGTTTTTGCACACCGGAGGCGCACAGGGGCGCTGTTTGGGTAAGCCCGTTTCGACCCTCATTAGCTTATAATATTAATTTTGTGTTATGTCTGGGTGCGGTAAAGGAGGAAAGGAGAAGGAAGCAGCTTATCCGCGTTTGTGTTTTCTTGTGGACTTCTTAGAAGGTGGCTGTGATGGAGAGACCGTGGAAGTGATGGTTGATGTTGTTGAGCATTTTGCCGTGTCTGTCGTTTGTTTTTGTTTGTTGATAAATTCCCTCGCTAGTCTGGAGCGCCTGTCATTTTCTTCGGAGCGTCTATCGTTTTCTTTGCATTTAGTCATGAACTGCTGGTGTTCTGATAATATAATTGACAGAGATAGAAGGTTTGTATGCTTTTTGGATGTTGTCTGTGAAGCAGCATTAGTTGTTTAGATGTAGGTTCCTTGTCCCGGCTGTCCGGGGGTGAAGGAAGAGGAGAGTGAGGGGTGGGAGGTGGCGACAAAGCAACTTCCAGTTCCTCCTCAATCTCCACGGGACGTTCCTCTTCCAACTGTATCGACTGCGGAGCCGGCAGTTGGTTGGGTGTGCCTGTGGGATCGGGGGGGGGGGAACTGTCGGCTGCCTTCGGAACCTCCACCCCTCACTCACTTCTTTCTTCTATCCAAGAAAGCCTCAAAGCGTCGGGCGTCCCTACGCTTAGTCGACGGGCTCTTCTTTCTTTTCGTCTTTTTTCTCTTTTCAGAACCTCCAATCCCCCTTGGATGAGGACCAGTGTGAGAGGGTATCTTCTCACTAAAGGTACTACCTCTACCTAGCTTTGGGGTGGTGTGGTGTTCTCTTTGGTAGTGGTGAATTCCACAGTCAGGTAGACACTCTCGCCCGTCTCCTGGACAGTCCAGGTGATGGGACAAGAGATGCCCAGAGCTGAAATGGTCTTCTGAAGTCTAACCGGCAGATTCAGTGCTCTCATGTTGTCTTAGTTGTTTCAATTCAGATGTTCACACTCTGAACTCAGAGCTGCGAATGAGAGACTGAACAAAGAACGGATAGATTCATAAACTCCTCTGTGAATCAGAGCCGATCTCCACAACCACTCGAATCTCACTAATCATCAGTCCATCAAACCCGTCGGCCAAGAAGAAAAGAAATTCAAAGAAAACATCTAAACGCCGCTAACAACATCGCCTCCGTCTTCTAAGTTTCGTCACCACAGTCCGTCATTTCACTCAATTACAGTCAATTACCACCCAGTTACACTCAATTACCATCAAATTTCTATCATTTTACTCAATAAATATTCAAATGAAAATATTGTGAATAGTTCCACGGGAGAAACAAGATGGCCTAGAATATGGCCCTTCGTACCAAAATGATAAACTTGTTAGCTTTCACATTCATGGCTCTATTCTACTACTATCAATTCTCTATTGAAAAGTTCTGACAACCAGTTTGGTGGTATTACACTCTCTGCGTCGAGTTGTTTGACAAACAGTAAAAAATATTTAGATAATTGGTTTTGTTATAGCGCCGTAATGCAAACTGTGGCAGTAGGCCAGAAGTTAAATATCTCCAATGAGTTTCCAGTTTATAGTGAATTGTACGGAATACTTTCAGTAAATTTAGTGAGATTTATTTATTTATATTTTTTGATGTTTAAGGTCACATATTTATGCACAATGGCTAATCATGACCGTGACATTTTTACGGGTGGAGGAAGCCGGAGTACCCGGAGAGAACCACCGAGCAGCTGCCAGCTCCCCAACATCGTAACTCCGCACTGCAGCTCAGGCAGGGTTAGATTGGTTGAAGATATGCGTACCATCGACGTGCAGTACGCCTTAGTACACGGCGTCATCGTGCCTCCCACGCGGGCAATGGAGATGATGTGTCGTGCCCAAGGACACAACGCGGTTGCCGCAGGTGGGATTAGACCCGAGGACCTCTCAGCTTGCAACCTGCACCTCTACCTACTGAGCCACCGCGCTCCCATTTAGTGAGATTCAGACCTAATTTAAAGGACGAATTTCGTAAATTTCACTTTAAACTGTGAACGAGTTGAAGATTCTCGTTACTGGTGAAAATATTGTCTCGTCTCCTGAGATTAGACTCTTCAGTTTATAGTGGAATTTACAAGATTAATTTACAAGACCTAACATACGCGTTGTGTTAAATGAATCAATTAGTGAATGTTGTAAGTTGTGCTCATATGTTATTTGTTATGGTTATACATTTTTTAAAAATAAATTTAGTATAAAACTTGTTTTTTAAGTTGTTTTTGTTTCTCAAATACACAGATTCGATGTCTCGTAAACTAACTGTAATGGATTTTGTTCGATTGACACATATATCGATCTTGCTTGTTCCTAGAATTTACCCCCCGGTCTCCCTTACCACCCAAACAAAGCAAACAATAATTGATAATTGTGTGTCATTTGGTGTAATTGGGAGTAATTGGGTGTAGTTTAGTCGTAATTGGACGTAATTGGGTGTAATTGGGTGGTAACTGGGTAAAACGACGGACCCTCGCCGTCATTGCATTTCTGGATGCCTCGTCACCATGGCTGCCTCAGACTGACACAAAGAACATCGCCAACAGGTCGAAAGGGGTTGCATAACCCCACATCGTCATTGCGCGCCTTTGGCATGCTGAAACCATTCTTCTTCTCTCTGTGCCACTTGATATTAACCTGGTGTTTACACTTGGTGTTAATGTTTCAAATGGCGGACCAGTCAGGAGGATGAGAAATCTTGTTTCAAATATTTATCATTATGACAGCTTTTCCATCCATGGAGATGCGCTCTATTCATGTTTTGTATATATCCTAGATAAGACCAACATGAGCATTCACACGATGTGAATCCTCGTTAGAACTCTGCGTAAGTTTTCATATGAATTGCACCCATATAGCCCGCAATTTGGATCCAATGCCATGTCCAAGACCGTATCCCGTTCGTTAGAAATAATATGGTGTGACTGTTCACAACTCTCAATAAAATGCTTTCGATTCACAATTAATTTCGCACATGCGCAATACCCAGATGTAAATGCAAGCGTGTGCGGAAGGTCGCTGTTGATTTGTAATCGACGCCATTGACAATTTTCACTACACATTCAAGCTTTTTAGTCGGGGGAAATTTCTGCAAAAGTAAGCGAACATTTTTGTACAGCTAACTGACAAGTTTCAGAGAATAGTGAACGGTTCAACCGTAATTACTTGAAGATCCCTGGTATTCTACCAAATTCAAGGACAAATCCAAGGCAATAGTCCAATATGGCAATAATAAATATTACTTAGCCTTCGCATGTGCTCCGAATTTATTATTTTTTTATTTTTAATATGTCGCACCGTCGAAGTCTAATCTGATCTTTCGTTTTTCCAGCAGCAAAGTTCAGCGAGAGAATCTCGCTGAACGGTTGGACCTCGATTAAAGATCAAATTTCCCCACCTGGTTCCTACTTCCGATTGACAGTTGTGTAAAACACATCTTTCTTCATTCTGGTGGTCATTTTCTTGCAAATAAATCGATATTTTGAATTATTTAGGCGTCATTTGCACTGCAATTTTTTCAACTCGAAACAAACTGTTGAATCGGAAGATGGGTTGATAGGAAAACGCGGAGTGAAAAACGGAATACCAGTGATGTAGTCTTTGTAAGACTGTTAACCCGGGGCCCTCCTGGCCCTCACAGTCTTTGAGAGACCCGTTCAAATCTAGTCTGACTAAAAATGAAAGAAACTGACCGCATTTGGGTCGACTCAGTTCACGCTTCATATCGAAGACACAAATCACATAATCAACATTCTACTTGTCGTACTCAGCCCAAATATAATTTATTTACGTGTCTGCATCATTTTTTAACGCAAACACAGCATCAAATTCAAGAAATGTTGAAAAATATCCGACTTCAACACGTAAAATAGCATCATGTTTCAAAGATAAACAAATTGTACTACGCATGCGCACAGATACTGTGCGCATGTGTAGTACAATTTGTATATCTTTGAAATCGGTGTTTTTTTGACGTGTTGAAGTCGGATAATTTTCAGCATTTCTTGAATTTGATGCTGTGTTTGCGTTAAAAAATGATGCAGACACGTAAATAAATTATATTTGGGCTGAGTACGACAAGTAGAATGTTGATTATGTGATTTGTGTCTTCGATATGAAGCGTGAACTGAGTCGACCCAAATGCGGTCAGTTTCTTTCACTTTTAGTCAGACTAGATTTGAACGGGTCTCTCAAAGACTGTGAGGGCCAGGAGGGCCCCGGGTCACAGTCTTACAAAGACTACCAATGATGTAGTGCACACCAAGTCAAACGACGCGGCAGTCGTTGCAATACATTTTGTACTGAGGTCTGTTCCCGGAAATGGGATACAATTTTCCAACCGCTGTAACATTACCGCTTGAAAAAAAGTTTTTATTTAATTATTGGTATTTAATACAAAATTCGACAGTAAGTATAGTAAATTCATACATCTAATACGAATGTGAAGGCATATTATTCTTGTCAAATGTGGTAACATGTATGGAGAATGAGTATTCATCATATTAATGTTATGTCGCCTAATTTCGTACTTTGCTGCTGGAAAAACGAAAGATCAGATTAGACTTCAACGGTGCGACATATTAAAAATCAAAAAATAATAAATTCGGAGCACAGGCGACGGCTAATATTATTGGACTACCAAGGCAAGTGCCAATACTGCTGTCTGTTTCTAAGGTGCCCGGTAATATTCGTCCCAAGTGAATTCGGCCCAGTTTTGGTGAGTTCGTCCCGAAGTGAGTTCGATCCACTAACAGGTCTGGCACAACTTGAAATCGAACTATTATAGTTAGACCGAACTAATATTAAGGGCGGGTGCTGGTCAAAGCGTCCCCAAACCAAGACATCCCCTAATGTTTTTGCTCAAAACGTCCCCAACAATTTGTCAAAACGTCCCCAAGAGTTAGTCAAAACGTCCCCAACAATTGGTCAAAACGTCCCCTAGTTCAGCGATCTGAACGTAGTGGCTACCCCTGTGCGAATGAGATCGAGATTCCGATTCCGCATCGATAAAAAGGTCTATTCGTTTTGAGTTATTGTTTTTACTGTTTTATATTTATACAAAAAGATGGCCAATTTCGAAATCTCCGTTGACGCCTCGCGAGTACTCAAATGATGACAATTAAAGAATAAAACATGGTTTGGATCAATAAACTCTGTCCAAATGTAAGGAAATATGTGTACTATCGATTGCAGCCGGTAATATGGGTGAAAGCTTGATATATATTCCTAATTTCAAGTTTTGAGTTCCCATAAAAACTTGATGGGAACTTTCTCTATAGGATTGAATGGGAAGAATCTGAACGTAGAGGGGTAGCCACTACGTTCGGATCGCTGAACTAAATGTCCCCAAGAGTTGGTCAAAACGTCCCCAACTCATTTATCCTTTTTTCATAGTTTCATATTTAATTTAGTAATGTTTATACTATTTTTCGGTCGAAATCTAGGATTCTAAGTCAGTTTACCAATACTCTTCTCTCGGCTGGGCATGAACAGACGGGCACAAGTTGAAATAGAACTATTATAGTTAAATCGAACTATAATAGATCATTCTGTCTATACTTTTTGACTCAAAACGACCTTTTTTCCCCACATAACTGTTGCGCAAAAAGTTTCATCAAACCGCCACCAAAAATCAAGTCTTCATAACTGTTTCAACATTTGTCAACAAAAAAAATCGAATTCCACTGTTGCAACAATAAGTAATTTGATTTTTAAAATATATATTTTGACAGTGTTTAGACTTTATTTTGTAAATAAATCATGTTTTAGGCTTCTGTTCCCGTCAATTTCACTCACCCGACCGCTTCAACATCACAACAACAGGATCTGATGAATACGCATGTGCAAGGTTCAGGCAATGTAGGTATAATCTCGAGTATTAGGTGACCGTGCACGTCAGCATTACGTATTTGATCATCCTTAACCGTGAAAAAAAAAACCGAAATAACTAAAAAGTCGCCCCAACCGAGACTTTAGACAGAATTGTTGTTTAGGTTTTTCTGCTTTACATGTTCGTTGTTATATTTTTAATGATAGTTACAGTTGTCGTTATTGAAAATGAAAGAAATGCGACTACTGAAGAAATTTATTAAATCTTGGTCTTGTGTGAATCAGGGGTGTAGAAATTGCACGAACGACCGTTTCGTTCGTGCATCGTTCATGCAAACTGCAATTGGCAAAACCGTGTTTCCGTTCTTCAAATTTGGCCTACCCACTTTGATGTGCCCGGAAATAAATCGTGCATGTTGTTATTTGCATTCAATAAAAAGTGTCTGCATTTACATGATTTTAATGAAATAAAAATTCTCCATGTTCGGGTGTTTCGTTATTATTTATCAGTTAAAAGCAATGTGCATCGACCACAGTCGGATTGAGTCGACAAGCTGAGACTGGGTTTCATTGTTTTTCGAAGTGGCTGGGTTGTCATGACAAATAAACAAGTGATCTAATTTCACACGATACGCATCGCCGATTGGTCAATAGGTATAGACTATTTCTACAATTGTGTTTTGTGATCCACATAAAAGTGGTTATCAGTGAAAACATGATTGTATAAACAGAATATACCCGGCTTTTATAGTAAATAAAAAACGTGTACCACAAATTTTCAAAATGGCAAATAAGCAAGAGTCCGTGAACGAAAATACTTTTTAAAAAGTGGTCAAGTTCCGAACTATTTTTCTATGATCTCAATGAGAACGGGAAAATTGAAAACTTACATTGTACAATATGCAGCGAAATGTGGGATTATATACAGAAGGAAGCGAAATTGAGAGGGTTGAAATGCAGTGCCCTGAACAGTGTGAAAACATACACAGACGGCATGAATTATGTGCATTGTGCAAATGTTTCAAGGCACTGCAAACCTGGTTCATTGCATGAATTTGCATTGACCCTGAAGAACAAACACATTTCTCAGCAGTTTCATGTTTGTCAATTTCAAAGCTTGTTTAAAAAATAAAATTTCCAAGTTAGTACCAGGGACCAGCCGTGAGGGCGACTAGGGCGATTATGTCGCCCTTCTAAGCCCAAAGTCGCCTAGAAAAATAGTCGGGGCGATTACAAGTCGCCCTCTAAAAATTGGCCAAAATGGGAAAAGGCTGAACTGAGTGATGCGAGGTTTACATGAAACCGAGTATTTTCAAAAATCGAATGTGCTCGAGTGTGATAAATGGGCATTTTAATTCGTCAAATAAACGTCCATTTATTTGAAATCACACGACAATCAATTGTCCATTGTTGCTTTTGGCGGATTTTTTTATTTCTATTTTGTTGCGTTCCAGTCGGAGCTTCAAGTGTCGAAATGAAAATAGGTGACTTACGCAACTCAACAAAACAACCCAGTTTGAAAGTAGGTTACGTCGCTTAGGATGCCGAAAATGTATACACAACGGAGGTTTTTTATAACACATTATTTTCATTTCGATTTGCTGACGACTGTTAACTGTTGGGCTGTCTATTCCCAGAAAAACACGAATGGAATTGAAACACATGAAAAAAAGCTGTAGTGATGTCAAGAAAAGCTTTGTACAGGACACAAGTGTGCATGTGGACGATCTTGAAAAAGGGTCCTCCTAAACATCGGAATGACATGAAATGATGCGGAATGCCATAAAAATGATGCGGAATGACATTTCTTTTACAAAATACTCGACCCCAGAATGTATTTTGTTTATTAACTAACAAAGTACCTCCCAAGCAACCTTCTTACATCTGGTCCTGTTCACACTTTCAGACTTAGGAAATTATTAGCTTAGTAGACTTTGTTGAAAGGCAACCACAGGAGGGTGATGGGGGATTGGTACGAAGAAGAGGTGAGGGGTCATGAAGGAGAAGGTAGCAGTGGGGGATTTTCAGTCAATAATTACATTGTGATTTTTTAACCTGGCACAGATGCATCATAGACAACTGGACCTGGATTATTTGTACTTTAATGGAGGACCACAAATTGAAAATATGAAGGGGCGGCGGGGGTGGTACATGAATATTCTTAATTTTCCCCACTTGTCTATGAAGTCTCCCTACATGACTCTGCAGTCTCCCTATTTTTTCTGGAGGGAGACTTGAAGTCTCCCTAAAATTCCCCCCTAGGCTGGTCCCTGGTTAGTACATGTAACAATCATGAAAATTTGAAACATGCTGTTTAAAAAAGGTGATTTTGGTGACCAAAAAGTAAAGTGAATTTTCAGCCCCAAAGCCACCAGAAGGGAACGGGTCAAGTCGGCCCACGACACTTTCAAATGACGCGTAACAGGGGTTTGAAAAAAAACTCTGACATTGGCGAGAGAGAAAAAACGGCATTTTATTGCAAGATAATAATCACATGCAACTTTAAAAGACACAAAACAATGATGATTTACATAAGTCAATAATACAAAAGTATTACAGAAAATAAATAAGTTTACATACTCCTGAGGGACTCAAGGATTGACAGTGTAGCCTATGGAGATGGCTTGCTTAATGTAGACTCATTCTTGGACTCTGTTTAAATTGTGTTCTGTACAAGATGAGCACTTCAGGCCCTGTGGGGCCTCTTGTTGAGATCGGCCTTTAAGGGGACGTCCAACGTAAATTTGGTCAAATTTCAGGAAATTTTCTTCCAAGTCTAAAAGAGGCCCAAAATGAATAACCCCAATAAATTATATGCCAAAATGTTTGGAATGAAACATAGAACATGTGGAAACGGAAATTTGCTATGGGACTGCTGCCATTTGGTAGAAAGCACCGCCTGAAAGTCTGCTATGGCATAAGTAACCGACCAGATTTTAGACAATAAAATACCTTAAATTTTGTTGAATAGTTCAATTCTGCAATCCTTCTAATACTATACTCGGAGAAATCTTTTTATCATTCTTGCAAGGAAGTGACCAAAGACCAATTGTAATTTAGGATGCCTACATTTCAAAAGGGATGCCATTTTCCTTGTATTTGTTTACCTTTTATGAAGTTCACCAAGGGTCAAATCCACACAGCTCAGAAGAATAAGTGTGGAGTCATGAGAGAGTGCATCAATGAAGAAAGTCCAATGTGGCTTTTGTGAGTCTGCTGTGACCATACCCCCTACAATCCTGTGCCATTTTGCATGAGATCTGTATCAAACTGGTAAAATACGATGAGATTGATACACTAAAAAAGGATGAATTGCGAAACTTCCTCATTTAGTGTCATATGTGTCCATTTCTGGGGTTGCATGAGCAATGACAGCTGCCAAGTGTCATTTGAATGTTCAAGTGTGTCCAAAACAACAAAAAATGACCTTTCCTGCATGCAGAAAACTTTCACCAATCGGCTACACTAAGTTAGAAATCCTGGCTTCCAATTCATTTATGTACATGATTTGGTATGCTTCATTTGTTTTGGAACTATCAGCCTTCCATAGTTGCTGTTTGGGGAGACTTGACAGTTGTTTTGTCTTGATATTTAAGAACATTAATAACTGATCTGATTTACTATACTAATTTTATAGGCGAAGGGTTACCAGCCTGAACAATATCGGAATTGTGTTGGTTATTACATTCATTTATCTGAACACTTATGACACATTGTGGTCTCATTTCGGTAATTCAACATATTTTTATACTGTACCAATGACCCAGACATAGCTGGTGCTAACTCTTAAAATATAGGGCCAAACACAAATTTTGCCCCCCAATCCCCAAAATTTGCATCTAAAACTAAAGAAAACATGTCCTGAGAGGCCCTCCACACTTCGCCCCTACTGCGCATGCGCAGTGTCAAGGACGTTCCGAAATTGGCGCCATTTATCATTCTAAGTTTGGCCCTTCATCAGTTAACATCTGACTGATCTTTGTGCTTTTAAATCTCAGTTTAAATGATGCCAGACACATAAATATTAGTGAAATGGTGATTCTAAGGAGGATAGAAAAGGAGGAGAGGAAAAGAATGTGTGACAGAATATTATCAGGGCTGTAACTTAAAATTTTTTAATGAAATTATGTTAAGTTACCTATTTTCAAGGCAGCAGCCATTTTGCTGTCATTCTGATTATTTAGTTACACTGTTTTTTCAAGTGTTTTTCCTCTCTCCCTGTCCTTTAAGTTCCCCCTTGCTATTCTCCCATGCTTTTGGCATAATTTCTGTAATTATTATTACTAAAATTTCTTGGGAGTTTAGCTGAATAACAGAATGAATTCTGTTCTTTCCCCATGTTTACGTCTTCACCTACGGGTGGTTAGGCGTTGTGTTCTGCATCTACCATCTGATGTTCTGCAGTTTCTTCCCTGGAAGTCTCTGTTTTGCATCAGATGGTGTATTTTTGGTAACTGATTTCGGGCCTGGGTGCCTGGAGTCTTATTTTAGTGTTTTTACACTCATTGTTTACATTTATAACAGCCCTCTGTGTGAGGGGGGGATTTCTAAATAATAATATCTTTATGTTATTTCAATCATAACTAGATACATTCTTATTGTTCGTAAGTGTTGAATAAATTGTTTAAAATATTTTTAAAATTTTTGTCCACACTTAGGCTTGGGATCCATTGGGGCTCAACGTTACTTTTCAGAAACTTGGGCTGTTCTGAAAAAATATTTTTTCAAAATATTTTGATTTCAATTATTTTTTCTATATTAATGGATCATATTATTATTATGTATTTTGATTGCCAGGGGTTAGTGCGAGTACCAGGACTTGTTTTCTTTTCACATTGAAAGGATATTGATCAATTGTTTTAAGAGGAAGTCTTCCTCTGACCTTATTATCATTCTATATGTGGTCAGTGTACTCGCATTAACTCCGGTTCTGTATCGTATGATTTCGATGACAATATGGGAAGCGTATGTCACGGTATGTTGTTGGGGATTTGGACACTCCGGTCCTTTCCCCGCAGGGTCACTCTACTTTATCAATTTCTATTTCAGACGATCAAGATTAGGGTGATGTATCTGTGATGTCTTCCAACAGTGTGCCTCCGTCGTCACAATTAATGAAGGGCTAGCGGAAAAGTGCTCATGTAATACGCCAATTGCCTAAGAGGACCCTAGTAGGTTCGACGGCCTTTGACGTCCGCTAGCTCGCCCTGTGTAGCGTCCATTCACCGAATGGTTCGGCAGCCGGGTTCGTCCGTTGCGGTCTAGAAGGAATTTTGGGGTGATGCGAGCACTATAAAATTAACTTAATGCACACCCAGTGACGGCGGATCGGAGGGAGAACGGAGGAAGCCTTTTAGACCGGTTCATAGCTCGTTCCGGTCCATCCGGACGGCAAGCGAGAGAGGCCCCTCTCTCGTTCAACAACATCTGGCCCCAGATGTTGTGGTACGAATGTGTCGTTAGCGGAGCATACGTCCGTCGCTCGGGACGCTCCGTTGTATAGGCAGTCCGCTGAGAATGCTAAGGCTTCCTCTTCTCGTCAGCGCACACGACCGCACCTTGGCTGCGTGACCGCCGATATATTCCAGCTTCGCCGATCAAGGATTCTTCGGCGACCAGGTCACACCATCCGGCAGCCAGGGATTCGAGACCGATGGACTCCGGACGTTCGCATAGGAAAAGTATGCGGGAGCCATCTGATGCGGAGCTGCCCTCGGCAAAGCAGCGATAGACTGCGCCTCCGCAGGTCTCGACGCCGGACATTCTTGTGCACATAGCACAGCTTATCGCAGCATCCCAGCAGCCGACAGAAACGGTGTCGGATCGAGAATTATCCGACAGCGCTGGGTCGGTAGCCGGGGACTCGAGGCCTGCAGACTCCGGACGTTTGCATAGGAAGTATGCGGGAGTCAACGTACACGGAGCTTCCAGCGGCAATGCATCGTAAGTCCGCTACTGCACAGGCCTTGGGAACGGACGTGCTTTCCTTAATAGCACAGTTTATCGCAGCATCCCAGCATCAACTGAATCTGTCGCATATATTTTATCCGACGATGCTGGGTCGGGACGCTCCGCGGAAGCGGGTACGGACGTCCGAAAGTTTCATCCGGTCCGACGGGATACCGAAAGGGATTTGGTGGATTTCAAGCTTTCCCTTTCGGAACAACATATGCTGCGATGCCGGATAAGAAACTGATAGCGTCGGTGGACTTAGAAATTTTTGGTTCGGTTCAGGGACATCGTCCCTCAGTTCCGACATAGTCCAATAATGTCACACAAACTTTCGAATTATTGAACGACGCTATATATATTATTATTTTATGCTTGCTATCCAAGCATTTCTGGTTTCTTGTTCGAAGAGTTATGGAGATGTCTTTCAAAAGTGTGCCTCTGTCGTCATAGTTAATGAAGAGTTAGCGGCAATAAGTGCTCATGGAATATGTCTATCGCTTACGGAGTGACATTCGCTAGCTCACCCGGTGTAGCGTACATTCATCGAATGGTTCGGCTGCCGGGTTCGTCCGTTGCGGTCTAGGAAGGAGATTTGGGTGATGCGAGCACTTTAATTACTTTAGTACTCACCCAGTGACGGCAGATTGAGGACAGATCGGAGGAAGCCAACAACATAGGGGACCGCATGTTGTGGTTCAGATATTTTACATTCGGAGCATATGTCCGTTGCTCGGGACGCTCCGTTATATTGACAGTCCGAGAGACTGTCTTTAATGCTTCCTCATCCTCACAGCAGGGCACACGACCGCACATTGGCTACGTGACCTCGAGTATCCGATCAGTTTCGGCATTCAGTGATTCCACAGCGAATAGGTCGCGCCATCCGGTAGCCAAGGGACACGAGGCCTATACACTCCGTTCGCTCGCATATTGGAAGTATGCACGGGGTAACGATCTCGGAGCTTCCTGCGGCAATGCATCGTAAGACCGCTGCTCCTCAGGCCTCAGTGACGGACGTGCTATCCGAGTTAGCACAGTTGTTTCGCAGCATCCCAGCAATTGATGGTTTCTCGGTCGAATCAGGAATTATCCGACGGCGCTGGGTCGGTGCGGTCCGCGGTTGCATCAAGCTACGGACGACCGAACGCTTTATAGGGTCTGACAGGATGGCGAAAGGGATTCGAAAGATTTCGAGTTTTCCCTTTAGTAGTATCGGAAGATGCCTTTCATATCTTCTGGCATTTCTTCCAGTGATTATTTTTCGGACTTCATTGCTGCGATCTTGGATAAGAGACTTATAGCGTCATTGGACTCGGATTTTTCGATCGGTACAGGGACTTTGTCCCTGACTTACCGACGCAGTCCAATATTGTCATTACAACATGTGTTTTATTTTTCGACGCTATATATTTATATATATATACAAGCCTGCTACTAAGCATGATAGTTTAGTTTCTTGTCCGCGTGGCTCATTTCTGCCATTTTATCTTTTTTACATATAGTTTATTTTGGCAGAGCAGGGCATACCGAGAGTTCATATGCGTCTAGACGGTGTGATTAAAGACTGCATATATTCTTTTCGCCGTTTATGTCTTTTCCAATTTCAATGTTGGGAACGACATTATGTATAGTAGACTTAACTTAGATGCTTTATTATACGTAATCCGCCTTACTGAGGCATTATCATTACGTCTTCAAGAAAAGATTTACGGGATATTATTCTCAATGTAATTTCTTTTGAGGGCAGTAGTTTGTTCACGTATAACTCCGCCCTTCAGTGGCTGATTGGAGTTCGTTAGACGTGATCAGCCCTAGCTACATCCACGCGTGGATAGTAGGTTAAGAACTCTCTCAGAGTCGCTTCGTTCTCGGAGGAGCTTCTCTTCGACGGCAACTTTCCGGCAATCCATGAATTGCTTGATTTATACATTCTCTTGTCTATCTAGTGTTACAAGAGATTCAGACTGGGGCAAACATTCGGTGGTTGACTCAGAGAGTGCCGCCGCAGTTGCCGGACCCGAGTGTGGCTGTTATGACGGTTGCCAGTCAAACAGATTGGGATATATACTGATCCCTACGGATTCGAAGTGCCAGGGTTTTTGGGTTCCGCAGTCTTTTAGCTATCAGTTTAACTTCCGCGGAATAATGTTTTTTAGGCTTGCTTTATGTCATTGCATGAACATTATTCAGAAACGCATGCCCAAATTCCTGTCCTTTAATTCGACAGTAGTGGCGTATCTCCGGAACCAGGGAGGCACTCTTTCGTTTCCGTTATTCAATTTAATGGAAAGAATCCGTCTGTTGGTTATAGTACACCAAGTTCAGTTTTGGTCCGTCATATTCTGGGTCGTCTGATTGTTTTATCGCACTCCCGTTCTCTTACGGGTCGCTTGTTGCTGTCAGAATGGACTCTAAACAAACAAGTATTCAATCAGATTTGCTATCTATGGGAGCGCCCAATGATGTTTTATTTATGACTTGGCTTGTCCAGATCTCTGAGCTAATACTGTTAACGCTCTATTGATCTATAGGACGGAATGATAGGATACGCGTATCCTCCGGCGCTGTTGTTTTAGCAGGTATTGCTAAGATAAACAACCACAATACATTTCTGTTGATAGCATCTCTATCTTCACAGAGATCATGAGTAATTTACTCTCTTGTCTACTGTGGATCTTAACGTGAAATCTTCCTCTATGTGAGGATCTTTTTTCACTGGGTAAATCGTGTCATCTTTATCACAACCAGCAAGGTCGCAACCTTCATGTATTCCGTTGTGTGGTCCGTATTGCATTGTAAGCACTGTACTGGACGAGCTTTGGACGCGATTTCTTACTATAGGAGATCCTCTTCTTCGCTATTCTATGCGACTAAAGTGGAGGCTCTTCCGTCGTGGTGTAGGGATCATTATGTTCATATGGTTGATCCCTCCATACTACTCATTGCTATTTTTTAGTATACTTGTTTCACAAGATCTACTGCAGCCTGTTGTTATTTAGGTTATAGGTTTATGTTACCTCATACCTATGCACTCTACGATAGTTTACAATTGAGTCTTTTGTCTCTTTATCTAAGTCAGTTAGTAACTTTTTGATAAATAGACTTAGAATCTTTAGATTAAATTCCTATACGGATTTTAACTTCAGGTTCTTATTTAGCTAAGTAATCATTTGAGCCTCTGGAAACAGTAGTTTTCAAATTCTGACCTTTTAGACAGTAATTCTGTTGGTTTCTCTTTTACTGTAGAGTCAGTGAGTTTCATGCACTATCGATGGATGATTTTCACTTTCATAGTTTCGGAATCAATACTTCCGTTACTATTTAGGTTGGATTGTTGCATAAGAGTTAGGCTCCTATTATCCGGAACCTATTATTTTAAGGTCCTTCCGTCTTCGTATGGGCATAGGCCTTTACTCTTTCCGGGTACAGTTTATGTATTTATAAACAGATATCTGTTTATTACAAGGGCGTAAGCTTCTTCTGTCTTTGATGTCTAGTAGAAGGACGTTACGCTCCATTTTATTGTTAATGGATTCTATTAACTAGCGTACTGCTTATGGTATATCATTGGCTTAGCAGTTGTGCTTAAGATTTCGGCTCATGAAGTAAGAGTTCTTCTACTTCTTGGGCTTACATTAATAGTGTTGCTATTATAGATTTTTGAAGGCTGCTCATTGCGCTCAGCCATCCATTCATGAATTTTATCTCAGAAATATCGAGTCCATTTCTGGAGGCCTCTATTGTTAGGTCTATTATCTACTGCTCAGAATGTCATTCACTTAACAGTTGCTACTATAGCTAGGTAGGCTGTCTGTTTCGGCAGTGTCTCCGTTCGGCTGCCCTCTTCGCTCTGGGCTATTTGACCCAGGGCAAGAAAAAGGGGGGGGGGGAGGGTGTTCCCTTGGGTCACCTGTTTTTACTATGAAAACAAGGGGATACCTCCTCCGGAGTTAGTTATTCTGAGCTGTTATTGGGATGGTTGTTTAGTGAGAAGTTTAAGTTTATAAAATTCATTCAAGTCTTAGTTTTTAAAGTATAGCTTTTGAATATTGCATATGTCAACGGACATGATTATGCAATTCTCACACACTTTTAGGAGTATAAGAGTCTCTATTCTCTAGACTTACTTTATTATTGGCTTACTTTAAAAATTATTAGTATAAGGATTATTGGATATTAATAGAGTACATGGATGTATGAAGCTCAATTTTTGGAAGGTGTTGTATCTTTCTAATTTATCATAAATAAGAAAGATACATGTAAGGCCTATTACTTCTTTTCCCTACAGGGGATGACTCTATTTTATTTTATTGAGCGTATTCCATTTTGCTCTATGTCCTTGGCCCTCCAGCCTTTTTACTATTCAGCTATGTCTGGGTCATTGGTACAGTATAAAAATGTTAAAAAATTTATAGTAATTTATATATTTTTTATACTTACCAATGACCCAGACGGGGATGGCCCTCCCAGGAGTTGGGAACTCTTGCCTCCCCGCTGAGTACATAGCGCTTACCAGGCACTGGTTATTAGAATGATAAATGGCGCCAATTTCGGAACGTCCTTGACACTGCGCATGCGCAGTAGGGGCGAAGTGTGGAGGGCCTCTCAGGACATGTTTTCTTTAGTTTTAGATGCAAATTTTGGGGATTGGGGGGCAAAATTTGTGTTTGGCCCTATATTTTAAGAGTTAGCACCAGCTATGTCTGGGTCATTGGTAAGTATAAAAAATATATAAATTACTATAAATTTTTTAACTTTCATGTGGAATTTTAGTCCTAGCGGATTTTTTCTATTTCTGTCAACACACATCGATTTTCGCAACCTTCTGTTGCTAACGGCACTCAAAATCGGCATTGATCCGTCTTATACACAATGTGGTTGTGCGAGGGAGATATTTAAATTTACGATGGCACAACATGTCAGTATATTTGGTGAACAGGAGGGAACCTTTCTGATAATTCTCCTTGACAATGGTCTTCTTTTTTCGTAGCAGACTTCATCAAGCCTTCTTTATGTCACTAATATAGTTTGGCGACAGTAAAATTATTTTGTCGTAAATATGCAGCACCGATGTGAATATATTTTTGTTTACAAATATAATTATCTCCCTTTATGTTTTGATCATCGTCACCAACCAAATAATAGTAGTTCGAATCGGTGGTGTATTAATCCCTTGCTGATACTTGCATCACATTGTACAGATTTTGATCTCTACAGTGCTGCTTTGGACTGTATCTCGCAATTATCACATAGTCAGTTGAATAGTTTCTTATGAATGTGTCGTGAGTTGTACATTACATCGCCTGCCAGATTCAAAAACAGCAGTGAAATGTTTGAAGATTTCAGATCGTTGGAAATCAAATCATTTCATAACTTTGCCCCCAAACCTATGTCATCACAACATTGTCAAAAACAAACTTGTCGCCCGAACAGAATCAAGTGTTTGTGGTCATCCATTTTGCCCCGAGTGTTATCACCACGTTGGTGATGAAGTGATAAATATGCTTTCTCCGAGTATGTAGTTTTTTATTTACAACTTCCTTGTTAATCCTGACGGTTACGTATACGGCTGGCAATTTCCTTGTCATCAAAAGCAAAAAAAAATTTTTAAATTTTTGAAAAAGTGGATAAATTCGGGTTTTGTATACTTTTGTCGTTATTTTGGTATATAATATGTCGTTATTTACCTGTTTAATTTGTATTTGAGGCATCGTAAAAATTTTCCAAAAAATGTCCAAAGTTATGTTGGACGACCCCTTAAACTGATGAGTAACGTTTCACATGGTGTGGTGTCCTGACTTCAGCCATAATTTCTTGCTGTGTTATTATGCTCACTTGACAGTGGAATGGTGGGCATTTCATACGCTGGTCATTTGGTACCTGGCCATTTATACTCATCTTTACAGTTTGTACTGGCCCCTGGACTACCAGTCGTTCTATACTTTGGCGTTCGTACCCTGCAACCCTGTTAGATGTTTGCATAATAGCCTCCGGCTGTGCTCCTCGTTTATTATTTTTTTTCAACCAGATATTTTGCTGTGATGTTGACGGATCAAAGACGTCCCCGACACATTGATCATGAGTACATCACAAGTCCTACAGTGAACTGAGCATGCAGAATCGTCTCATAGAATGGCTGACACTCTTGTTTTGAAGTCGCACATAAAACATTGGTTACATTGTTTCAATATTTTAGGTTATCTGCCTTAACACACTGCCTAAAAAAAGTTTCCACTATACTGGCACAGCCGCCGTCAACCATCCACAATTTCTCACCAGGGAACCTTCTAAACATTAATCAAGAAGTTAAAATTCACCCTAACCTGCCCGATCCCGGAGAATAATTAATTCACAGATTGCTGAAGTGCCATTTCTGGACTTCTTTTGGAGATTCCTGTACACAAATGTCAAAGAAAAATGTCGGAAGAAGTGAACTCTGGTGATGCATTTGTTCCATGAGTCCTGCATAACTTTAGTAACCTCAATGAAAAGCTAAACAAAATGTAAACAATAACCTCATTGAATGTTAAATGTGTCACGTTACAAAATGGTGGGATTTGTTTGGTCAGTATATGTGCACTACGTTATGCGAGTTGTAAAACTTGTTTCGACACACTGCCATTTGTTGTTATACATAAACATGGATTTTATGGATACATGTACGAGATTGGTTTACATAATGAGCAGTGTGCCATGATAAAAGTTACAGAAATATGTACAAAACAAAGCATGTTTCAGTAGCCTAGAGCAAAGGTTGGCGATGATCCGCCACAGATGGCACCCACACAGCATTGAAGTCCCATAACCTCAATGAAGTGGGGGTGCCATCCCGCCAACCCGCAGCTGCTGGAGGAGAGAGACCAGGGAAGAGATGCAAAAATGTGAACTGCCAACATGTACGGGTGGGAAAGGATGGAGATAAAGACGCCACCATTGTGACCATGTGTGGCCTACCACTGAAATAAACAAAATTCATAACAAATCAAACGGAATTGGACAAGTATGGGAAAAAGTGCAACTGAAGGGGAAGTGGTAGAATATGCTAGGAACTCACCATGCAACAGTCTCATCCGCGGAAAGGAACTTACAAGGTGAGGGTGAATCCGTAATGCATCCTGTAGACTCCATGCTTGAAATGTCCGAATCTGCACCTAATCTATCTGTGGTGAATGACACTGGCAGACCACCATGAACCACAATTGCATGTCCCGAAACGAAATGCCTGTAGTCCATACTGTTCATGGGACCCACAGAGATGTAGCCGACAGGAATGCGGCTAAGACGACACAAACTATATTCACTATTTATGTACAGAGTCCAGAGAGAAGAAAAAATTCATGACACAACACAATATGAAGGGTGAAAAAATCAGTCCAGAAAAACTGGCAGGTCACTATACACTATGTGCAATATACCACAAACGGAAGGTAAGAGGTACATGCCGTCCCTGTATAGAGGGAAATGAAAAGTTTTTGCAACTTGTGAAGAGGTTGTCTGTAGATCTCCCAGTAATGCTGAAGGTCAAAGTCTAAAAGGCAGTGTGCGGGATGCCAATGGCAGTGTCAATTTGAGAAACAATTGGGTAATCATCGAGAAAACATCGGGACTACAGGTGACTGCCATCATCGGTGCCCACTCTATGATTACCCGGAAGTTAAATTGCAGCCCAACTGACTCACCACCAATTATTCATAAACTCGTACAGTACTGTGATCACAAAAGCGGACACCAAATCGCGGCGCGTTCTCGACGCGGTCGCGATCGAGGTGACAGACAAGAAAAAAACCTTATCGACAGAAGCGCGGCTAAAGCGAAACACAATCTCCATTCCGCCGATTGGATTTTCGCTGAGATTTTTCGCGAACGTCGACAGCGCCGCGAGGGCTATAGTCGTCCCGGCCTCATGTACCTATGCTTCTTGAAAAAAAAATTGACACCACCCCACCCATCATAAACGAGCTATATGTATTCCGTGGTTCTGATTAAACCTGATTTTACGGTGTGTGTGTGGGGGGGGGGGGGGGGGGGGGGTCTTTTGGCAGGGGGGTAGCCAGCTCGATATATGCCACCTGCATATCCGATGCTCATAGCCCTGAGGTGGGTGTGGCCTTCCCGCTGGTGGAGCTTCAATGGAATTGCAGATCAGTCCCACTTCACTGTTTTTGAAAGTGCGAAGTCTCTGGCGGAACTTTTATTTATTTAACTGCAGGGGATGTACATGTAAATATACCAGGTGCACAGTCAGGGGATGGGGGGGGGGGGGGGGGAGTGGGGTCTTGCATAGAGTCAATGTTTTTTGGTGGGGGAACAACAACACTGAATTTTACTGGTTACCCCCCCCCCCCCCTCCCCAGTCTTCTACACATGATATTGTAGACTCTAGGTTACGTGCCTGAAAAAGACTTCGGATTTGGACCAGGACCGTGACGTGAACCACCAACATTAGCATTGTTGATGCAGTGCTCGACTGTGCATGTTCATGATTCATAATTGCCACAATTTGCCTATAGTAACACTGAATGGCTTGGATTAGAAGAGGGATAAGTACTGGATGACTGGGGCCCGGCGCAGTGGCTAAGTAGGTAGAGGTGCAGGCCGAGAGGTCCTCGGTTCAAATCGCACCTGCGGCAACCACGTTGTGTCCTTGGGCAAGATACTTCACCCCCATTGCGCACGTGGGGCACGGTAGCGTTGTGTACTGAGGCGTGCTGCACGTCGATGGTGCATCTGTCTTCAACCAATGCTAACCCTGCTTGTGTGGAGCTGACAGTTGCTCGCCGTTGCTCGGTGGTTCTCTCTGGGTACTCCGGCTTCCCCCACCCGTAAAACTGTCATGGTCATGATTAGCCATTGTGCAGAAATATGTGACCTTAAACACCAATAAATAAATTGGTTGATTACGACAAAAACACTCATGTAGTGGAGTTTCCATTCACACAGCGTGCTCAGGTTCTGTGAAAAAAACTTACAGCACGCTGGAGACATACTTCAACAAATTCGTTTCAAAGCCTCCAGACCAAAATACTATGTTATGTTACTTTAATTTAACCCGTCGGGGCGAACTGTACGGAGCGAAAAACATTCAAACGATAAAATGTCGGACTTCTCAAACACGTGTTGTTTGAAAGTTGTGAAAAAATAATGCCCTCGTATTTAAAAAATACACTTTCTGGCGTGTTCTTTCATATGATATTCATGAATAAATAGTAAAAATGTATGATCACTGTTTTTCTTTCATTCGAATGCGCTTTTCTTTAACCATTTAACTCGGAAATGCATGTCCGATCAGAATATCGATTCACCCCAAAACAGCCGACTTTATGGTGAGAGAACCTCCAACCGTAAATTTGGCTTTTGACTGATTTCTGATGTTGGGTTAAGAACTTCTGTTTGAAGTAATTTGGATATGGCCGCCTTTTTCCTTTTTATTTGTTTATAATAATTTTACCAATTGACAGTAAAATTTCTATCGACACCCAGACGGTGGCACGGGGAGTGGGGGGGGGCAACCCCCACTTTTGAAAATGGAAGTAGTTTTAATCATTTAATTATTTGTTAACCCTTCGCTGCATCCAATGGTAGGTTAAACAGATAGTTCTGTAAAAATGCTCAGCCAAGTCTAACTGAAAAAAATACTTTTTTTTGCATCAACTTAATTATAGCTCAGGTCGTGAGCTCTCATTTGACCGAGCGAATTCCAGTTAGGGGGCTAGAGACATGTATTTTTTAAGGAAATAATTTTTTAAAAAAATAATTGAATCTTCCTTGGGATCGGGCCATCACTTTCTGAATTAAAAAAAAAAAATAAGCCTATATGATTTCATGTTCATTTTAACCGAAACTCGGGGCAAAGTTGGCCTGTTTGGCTACACCAAACTATATTGGAGGACGTTTTGTTGGGGGAGGACTTATCCTGCTGAATCCTTCATGACATTCATTGATGGACCTTGAAATACTCTGTTTCTCTTAGCTACCAGGCATTTCGCAAGGTACCATATTGGCTATAGGCGTATTTCCATAAAATAAAAGACGGGTGGAGTTAAGACTGTAGGCTTTATACTTTTCGTTCTCAGTTTGATGCGCTGAGGATTTACCCGCACAGACCAGGTCTATTCTTATGATAGTGTTCACTTGTTCACATCTATTTACATCTCCGCACACTTTTCTTTCAAAATTTTTACTTTTGTCGATTTGAAAGGGGGGGGGGGGAGTCGGAAAATATCTTCAGGTTTGTAACTCGACTGGGTTTTGTTGTTTTTTTAATTGCGACATACGAATACATCGAACGAATCTTAGAATGTACGATCCGTTCACGCCAAACTTTGAAGTTTTCACCATCGAGGAATACATGTAACAAATCATCTCACAATGTATTGGTGTTTCCGTTGCGATTTTCTCTCGATTCTACTTAAATTTTGTCTCGATTCTTTCTCCATTCTGCCGCATTTTATCGACAGAACCGCGATTCTCAATCGCGGCGGAACCGAAGCCAGATCGAGAGCCGATCGACTAAAAGACCGCTTTTGTGATCACAGTACTGTACAAGCCCAAGCCTGTATGAAGGGAAATTATCCCAGGTCCAGCCCAAGCCGACCCAGGTGAAGCTGTGTGTACACCCTTTCTTATTTTGTGAGAGTGACCTACGGTTGTCAGACGGTGTCGAAAACATGTCCAGCCCAAGCCGACTGCGATCGATTTGCTGATTTGTTTGTTGTAGGCCAACAGTAGTAGTAGAGTAGCAGCCCGGCCTATGAAGAACCCAGTTAAAAGCAATGTAACTCGCCCCACCCATCGGGTTAAAAAAATGGTATAGTTGTCCAAATGCAGCCTCCCAGGGGTACACTGGTATATTATAGGAATCGAGCCCAAGCCCGAGTTTATGAGAGAAGGGGCATGGATATAAGTCCTAAAGGCATTGGAACGCCTGCGGCCCATTTGCCTTATCTGTGCATCACTGTAGTTCCTGGAGGCCGCTAAAGTAGCGGCTCCAATTCAGAAACTGTGATCTTTGAAAAAGGTGGGGCCAAGACCGGAAAACGTCAAGCACTGATTCAAGGCCCGGGTGAAATCTTTGCGGAGGATCGGAGAACCGTCCGGATATGCAACAAGAGGACCCATAGTGGAACCCCTGAGTGCTAGAAATGCAAGCAGAAGCCTAACCGGACAACTGGGTCCCCCAGTTGCCTGAAGTGTCATTATGTGCGGATTTCTGGTGATGTTATGCTTGAAATCGCGATAGGTCAAACTAACCGACTGTGGGGCGAAGGAAGCATCCGCATACTGCGATACCTTGCCTGTTTCTGATGTCTGGGAGGGACAAAGTTCTCCAATGCGCACAAAAGAGTAGAAGGCTGTGGTAAACAAGGCACGGAAGAGGCTGCACTGATAGGCACTGTGGGAACAGCTAGGTAGGCAAATCAGCAATTTACAAAGAATAGGTTCTGATATTGGCATTCGTAGGTCGGAAGTGGGTCGTAGACGCTGGACTCCCGACAAAAGCTTGCGCACTAGAAATGCTTGTGTGGGGTCAGGTAGCGCCTGAAGTTTATGATAATAGGAAAGACCTGAAAGCATTGACGTGATTGATTTGGAAGAATAATTTTCGTGGAACAATTGAGACACAAACAGGCAAATGAGATGAACGCCGATGAGCCACTGGACAGCGATACTGAAGCGAGAACAAAACTGATAAAACTTTTCCCTGGTGTGTCTGTAAAATTGACTGGTGGATGGAGCGAGAGCTTTATCCAACAAGGTGGTCATGGTACTAACAAGGTCTGAAGTTCCAGTTCCGGTGGGATTGGTGTTGGTTCTGGATCGCATGTTGGTGCAAGGGCCTTGAAAGCTGCCACCTGTGAACGAGAAAGATGATCGGCCATCACATTGGTCTTGCCTGGAATGTGCTTCGCATGGAAAAGCACATTGTTGCGCAGGCAAATAAGCACTAAAACACGGAGGAGTTTGAGGAGATCTGGATTCTTTGAAGTTTGGGAATTGATGACCGAGACCACAGCTTCATTGTCGGATAAGAAGGAGATGCGTTTGTGCTGCATGGACCCTCCCCAAAGGTGGAGTGCCAAAACGATGGGATAAAGCTCCAGGATCGCAATGTTCAAAGATCTGAGGTGTGGGGGCCAAGTCCCATGAAACCAATGGCGACCAAATATTCCCCCAAACCCACAAGAAGCAGCAGCGTCTGTATAAAGAGACAAGACGTCGTTCTGCATCCACTGGTTGTCGAGAAAAAGTGTCTTACCATTATAGAAGGTCAGAGAGTCCAACCACATCTGCAAATCAGCTTTGACTTCTCTAGTCAAACGGACACGGTGGTGGGCATGGGTCAAACCAATGGTGAGATTAATGAGACGGCGAAGAAAGACCCGACCAGGTAAAATGGCTGTTCAGGCAAAATTAAGCAGACCAATAAGTCCTTGCAATTCGACCAGTGGGGCTTTTTTGTGCTGCAAAAAGTTACGGATTGTGACTTCACATTGCATTAATTTGTCGGCTGGAAGGCGGGCACACATGTCTTGGGTATCCAATTCAATCCCCAGGAATAGCAAACACTGGGAAGGGTGGACCGTCTTATCATCAGCGATGGGGACTCCCAAAAAGCTGCACAAAGCAAGAAATCGGTGCAGATACTGTTGACACAGGTCCTGGGTTGGTGCAGCAAAGAAGAAATCGTCCAACACATGCAGGATATCGTGAACTTTAAATTTAGTTTGGGCCACCCAATGGAGCGAGGTACTGAACAACTCAAAAAGCTGACATGAAGAGGAACAACCCATTGGGAGACATTTATCATAAAAATATTGTTCCTGCCACCGAAAACCCAAGAGCGGCTGATCAAGAGGATGAATAGGTAATAAGCGGAAGGCAGATTTAATATCGGTCTTCGAAAGAAAACACCCTCTCCCCAGGCGACAAATGATGGAAATGGCATCCTGAATGGTATCATAATAGACCGCCGACCACTCGGCTGGAATGTGATCATTCACAGAGAAACCCTTAGGATATGACAGGTGCTATATCATCCGAAATTCCCCGGGGTTCTTTTTTGGCACCAAACCTATGGGTGATAAGACTAAATCTGGAAAAGGGGGGTGTCGAAAGGGACCCGCCACCCTCCCCGCTTGAACCTCTTTCATAATTTTTTCATTCATAACGTCAGGGTAGTCACTCGCTGACCGTAAGTTGGAAACCTTGTGGGGGGCGGGGCAATCTTGTATACCTAATCGAAAACCATGTGAAAATCCCTGGATTAGTGTGCTTGCTAAAATGGGGTCATAACCGTGAAATTTATTGAGTTTGTTTACCTGGATTGGAGTGACTGTGTGAACTGGAGGAGGAAGGCTGTCCAAAACGACCACGGCCTCTGTACCCATTCCCTCGAAAGGAGGCCTGACCCCCTTGGTATCGAAAGAAACATTTCTGGAAGCTGTGGGCCTGTTGGCACTTGAAACAAGTATGGGAAAATTTACAGGGCCCCTCACAGTTACCGCCTTCATGAAATCGAAAGCAATAACCAGCAGGAATGAAACGGCGCCCCCTCCGTCCAGATCCACGATCCTTAGATGCTGGGACCTGTGACTTCTGAAATTTGGGAGCACTGCCACCAGGAGCTGCTCTCATGTATAGCTCCCAATGGAATTGGTCCCACTGGAGCTGTGGCTGCTGTTGTCTTATCAACCTAAACTGCTGATCGTTGAAAGACCAGTCAAAGCCAATTGTGGCGAGATGGCGAATATTTGACTGGTACTTTAACAAAGCTGCAGCTTCTTGTGGAAATTTTTCAATGCGAACGGACATGAACACTTCAAAGGCACTCAACCACTGAGCCACAAATGTGAGTGCCTTCGGTGCCTTGGGGACCCACATGATGGTGGGGTTGCCTTGCGAGGCATCCACAGATAATGCATAAGAGGAATCTATCCCCGTGGCATGCTGCGGAAGCAGGGCAGCCAAGGTGACAAATTCCCCAGCCCAAATCTGTATTGGTGTCTGTATGTATTGGTGTCGACATTAGTAGAAGTAGGAAGACCCTGCGTATGGTTATTACCTTGGATGGTGGGGACCTGCTGAAGGGCATCCCGCACTGCCGCTGAAACCTGAGTGCCCAGGGTGGTCGCAGATCGCAAACTGGCTGGGATATGAACTGTCATTGTGATTGTGTCCCCCGCCGGTGTGGTATCTGAAGCTGAAATCTCTGGTGGTGGAGCGGCTGATGTAGAGGCTCTTGCCGGCTGATGGACAGGCAGAGAACTGTGCCCAGAGGGTGGCGTGGTCCCTGTGTTGCGGGCAGATGACGGACGAGGTGTCCGTTTACTAGCCCTTGGTTGATAGGAGCTAGAAAGGCCATCCTGAAGTTGGCTCCTTTTACGTTTTGGTGGCATGACTGAAAGAGAAAGCAGAGGACCACGGCATGCCGTGGAGGTAAGGACCGATAGTGATGACGGAGAAGAACCTGCTGAACAATAGGGAGGACCTATATGTGAAATGGTGGGAGGAAGCAGGCCGAGCACCCAGTAGGTGTGGTAATGAAAAACATCAAAAATGGCTGTGAATTGTAATGGTCAGGAAAATTTAGGGCCCATGCTGTAAGGCAGTTGACCCAAACAGTCCTCGCTGTTATTCGGCAGGTTGAAACACGATTCACGTTTACGAAGGATGCCAAAGAATAATGGGGTGATCAAAGGAGGATGTATGATGCCATCCGGTAAGACTTGGGCAGAGGCAGCCAGGTTACGCCAAAAAAGCCAAGTAGGAATTGGAGGTCCAAGGCAGCGGTGTTGAAAACGATCCAGATCAAGAACACATAAGCCCAGCCAGTCCGAACAC
This sequence comes from Pictodentalium vernedei, assembly GCA_031216915.1. Classification (NCBI taxonomy): domain Eukaryota; kingdom Metazoa; phylum Mollusca; class Scaphopoda; order Dentaliida; family Dentaliidae; genus Pictodentalium; species Pictodentalium vernedei. Next base: position 395,621,573 of record CM062292.1, on the reverse strand, counting down.
AACGGGCACAAAACAAACTGCTGGCCAGGAATAAACTGCTGCCCACACCACGACACTTCCTCACAAGTCAGAGGACACGTAAGCCCACTCCAGAAGAGAACACCTGGGCTGATTATTTTTTTTTTTTTTTTTTTTTTTTTTTGGTGTTGTTGTCAGAGATGAATTACCCTCAACAAGTTTATTAAGTGCCCCAACGATGAAAAGATACATAAATATTACGTTGTTATTGTGTAATAACGAGAGAGACACCGTGGTGGTATACCTCAGAATATGAGCTCATTGCCATCCCAGTGGGAGTAAAAGGACAATATAAACCTGACTGAAAGTCAGGAATGAGCCGACTCATTCGACGTACACCCCAGAAGATCGCCTTCAACACCGGACCCAAGCGTAACCCCCCAAATGTGGGCTGTAATCAATATATATCTACAAAGATTATAAAAAATGTTTTTGTTTTTTTTTTTTTGTTTGTTTGTTTAATATATCGTATGTTGGTAGCATTCGGTTTTGTTTCGGCTGCCTCGTTTGTTTTTTTTTTTGTTTTTGGTGTTTCGTTTTGTTGTGGTAAGGCACATAGGCCTGAGAAAGCCTTTTCCTCAAGTTAACATTGTTAAATTGTTGAGGAAAAAGAGGATAGCACCCCTTACACTACGACAATATCTTTCCAAGCCACAGTTATTAAAATGAACACCATCGCACAAATAGTGCGATGCCACACTGTGGAATTTACGGTGCTTCCAGAAGTGAAAAGTCTGTGAAGTGGCTGGGAGGACGTGTTCCAGATACAGGTTAAGTTTGTAAACACGCATGTTGAACTCCGGCTCGGACATGGCGCTAACACGACCATGGGCAACTGACACTTTAGTTCGATAAAAGGCCTGACAGACAAACACCGACCGGACCCTGAATTCCGATTGCAATTCGGAGGCCAGATCGTCGATTGAGTTGCCGACCGTTTCTGCTGGAATACCAGCGAGATCATTGAAACCAATCTGCAACACAACCAATTCCGGCTTAAATTCTTTAATAATGTGCATATCCAAAGATCTTAATTTTTGTACCGTCGAACCGCCCCTGCCGTGGAAGCGACAATACACCGGTCGGCCATGAAACGAGCTCAACCTGAGTGGTGGGGCAAAGTCAAAGGCGGACGGAAACCGCACATCCCGCCTTAAGTAACGCCCCAGCCTGGCAGTAAATGAACTGCCCAGAACTAACACTTAAATGGGAATACCATGACCCGCCATAATAATAAATAATGCTAAAAAATATAATAGAACAAACTCACCGGACATCGGAAACGTGAATACAATAAACGTGGAAATGAAAGTGAAACCGAAAGTTGAAACGAAGTGTACTAGGAAAAATGGAAATTGACTGCGTTTAACCTTGACTCTACTGTTACAAGTTGTACTTAGGTGACGCTGGAAAAGGGACGCAATTTGCTTGTCCTACTCCTTATATACTTGAAGTACTTTGGCTGACCTTTCCGCTAGTGTTGCTAATTATAGCACAAAGACAAAGAAATTGCAGACTGGCCCTAATTATTTGACAGTAATATGATAGGACCCTGATGATAACAGTACGTATCCTTGCGCCGCAAACATGTGTTAAACTTGACCGGAAGTTTGCAATCGGGTTGCGCAAGTCGCAAATGGCACAGGGCGTAATCATTCAAGGATACGTCTGCAAGGCAAATCTATTCTTGGCTGGTTGATATAACTTAGAATTAATAAATTTAAGGCTTGGATCGTTCCCATAAATGTGGCTAATAATTAACATTCTTAGCCCCGTATTTACATTTATTACATTTACCCAAAGCAAGCATGTGTTGAAAAAGCATGAACTTCTGTAGATGTACTTCCGCTATCAGCATTAATTAAAATGACTCAACAGTTTGCGGGTATACTATTCACACCTCATTTGTGCATTTTAATTGGTGTATTGTAATCTTGAATCTTTTTTCCTGTAAATTACAGAAGCGCGAAAAAGAGAGCTTCTTGTTTCCAGTTTAGAAGCGCGAAAAAGCATGAAATCAACAGCACTAAAATTTCTTGGTGTGGATGAATGATTTTCACCTGAATTTCTCAACATTGGTCCTTATTGTTACGTAATTTCTGCTCTCGGAATGTGAAAACTTACACCCGTATCACTGTGAAAAACCTCAAAATATCCCCCAGATGCAGCAAAATGGGGTTTTGGAACCCCCGAATATAAAATTTTCCTACCACTGTCTGAACCCTGGTAAGACCAGAAGCTGACATAATTTTCAGTAAAATATGTCAGATTCTGATCTTATCAGTGCAAGAGCAGCAGTATACTTAGTTTATTGCGGTTGTGCAACAGCTTATTTTGACTTGTACTGTATTTCCGACTTTGGTCAATTTTCACAGTATTAGAACAGGTGCTTCTCCAGCTTGTTGTGTTTGCGTAAACTTGCAAGGTACATTGGCTAGTGCTGTTGATTAGAAAATACAAGGAGAGTTGAAAATAACAGTTCTAAAAATTGCAAGAAATGTGATTGCACTCACCCTTCTTAATTTTTCAAGAAGAGTGAAAATATTTTTCAGAAGCTTTCTGATAAGAATTTACCTTACTGTAGTGTCTAGAAGAAATTCATCAACATTTTGCTTCATGACTTTATGCTATGCCCAGGCAAAAAATAGGTTAATGAAAAATGCATCTCCCTCGTCAATAATAGGAATGGCAGCATAAGAGATGTTTAATTATGGTAGCCTTTACTCAGATTTAGGGGGAAGATCATATGCAAGAATCGAGAGATTTGTCTCTTTAAGCTTTACATTGGATGTTTAAATTGCTGGAACCTCAAACCAGCCCAATGCAGAGCATGCATTCATTCACTTTAAAATGCTAACCAGCTTGTTCCCACAATTAAAAAGGCTTTGGCTTGAATGTGTGCTGGGTTTGTTCTGTTGTGCGTTCCAATAAAAGACAGCACAACTACTTTATGTATATGCTCATGGCAGCGGTGTTCAAAGGTGTGAATTGGGAAAGTATTTATCGTATAGAAATAAAAGCAGAATCAAACTTTCTCCCCAAATTTCCCATGTATATTGTGGGCCAAAAAATTTCTGAACGACGTTATTGTGCTAAAACTTTGAAATCAGAAAACAGGTTACTGAAGAAGTGTACATGTACTCCAATGACGCAATTGTTCCATGACCTGCATTACGTAATTAACCCCCAATGAAAACCAAAACAATCTATGAACAGTGGCCTCATCGAATATTAAATATATCACATGATCAAATGGTGTGATTTGTTTGGTCAGTATGTGGTCTACATTAGTGATTAACCTATTACCGCCCATCGGCATCAGCCGATAATGGGGGTAATCAGTGAATCATCTGCATCGGCAGAAAAGGGCATCATTTGCCGATATGGGTGCGCCGATTGTTACAGGGTCAAAATAAACCGTCGTTTTTTTATTTTTTTACTCACAGCCATATTCTCGAAGACAGTGTTTACACGTGAAACAGCCGGGGAATGTGCCAACACTACTGATTCCAAAATTCTGTGCGTTTTAATATTCTATGAATAATTTAAAGCTAAACCACAATTTCAATTTGTCACACAGTCATGTATGATTCTTATTACTTGGAAATCTCGGCCTAGTTTCTTAAGTCGTAACATCATTGTTTAAAATTTAGCAGGGCTTGCCTTGAGTCGGCCCCAAGAGGCACCTTCTCGGGGGCTTTTTTTTTTCGGCCCCGACTTTTTTTTTCTGTCTTGACTCCCGAAATCTCAGTGTTGGTAGGTTTGGGCAACAAAATTTTGCAAGATCAATTTTTCCATTCATGTCTCATTCATGCAAGTGTGATTACAATAGAAGCAGCAAATAACAGATAAAATAATAATACAAACTGTTTTTGTCTGATTCAAATTAACATCCACCTAAATCCGCATGAAAACTGAGAAAGTCCCAAGATTAAACAAAAAAAAAAAAAAACAAACATATTTACAAGACTTCGAAAGCACGCTTGTCAACTAATGGGGGAATTCCCTTCAATCCCACAATACTATGCGCGGGTACATCCGATCCTAACATCTGAATAAATGCAACACTAGATACAGAAACTGCCATCAAAATAAATGTACAAAATAAAATAAAATGTGTACCTGTGTCTACATGGAGAGGTGCGGGGAGGGGGGGGGGGGGGGTGCAAAATAAATGTACAAAATAAAATAAAATGTGTACCTGTGTCTACATGGAGTGGTGTGGGGGGGGGGGGGGGGGGGGCATTCCATTTCTGAAATATCCAAAGCTGTGGGGAATTTTCATAGATTGAAATTATTTAAACGGTAAACTGAAATGTTTGGGTTTTTTTTCAATTTTTTTTCTTTGAGGCAACCCTTGCATCAAATATACACACCCCACAATATGTACGAAACGTCCTAAAATTTTATCAACAAAAATCCAAAATGACTGTACGAAACGTCCAGCACCCACATGATGGATCCAAGTCGTTTCATCCCCTAACATAGTGGGACATTTCGTCCTCGAGACACTGACAGAGTGGGATGTTTTGTCCCCTCCCAGAGACGACATGCCCACTTGAATAGCAAATTATTAAGATGATACGGGATGTTGGATTTTTTTCATGATGTAACAAGACATGATCACATCCTTAGAAATGGTTTGCCAAACCAGTTTTAATGATACACATCACATGTTCACATTAAGTTGTGGATTTGTTTTTGCAAAAAAAACATCTAGGTAGATAAGAAACACATTCCACTCAAATGTGTTTTTAGCTCACCTGAGCGAAGCTCAAGGGGAGCTTTACTAATCACTTTCCGTCCGTCGTCCGTCGTCCGTCGTCGTCCGTCGTCGTCGTCGTCCGGCGTTAACTTTACATTATCGACTTCTCCTCCTAAACCACTAGCCCAATTTTATTCAAATGTTGGCTAAATGTTTATTACCTAATGCCAATTCAGATTTGTTCAAATGAAGTTGCCCCTCCTCCTGGGTGGTGCCACGCCCCCAAGGGGCACCAAAATCAGAGACTTGATATTTGGTGTGCAGCTTCCTTTTGAGGTGTAGACTCAGATTTGTTCAAGAGAAGTTTGTGGGGCTATACTTGGCGTCGTTATGGGAGGGGCAAAATTTTTTGCCCCGCCCAAAATTTCTATTTTCCAAACCGAGAGGCTGATTTGAACCAAATTTTATGTGAGGGCTTATTGGGTCATGAGTACTTGATTTATGCAAAAAAAATTTTCCCGCAGCCCCGTGGGAACCGCAGGAGCTAAAAATAGAAAAAATTTAAAACGCCCATATCTCCAAAACTGCACGGCACTGAGAATTTTTATTTGGTGTGCAGCTTCCTTAGGACCAACAGAAAGGATTGGTAAAAAAAAATTGCCATCGGTTTTATCATAGGGTACAGTTTCGGGACTTTGAAAAAGTGCTGAGTCAGCACTTTTTAACACTGTAGGCAATGGGAAAAACATTAAAAAATCTTCTTCTCCAGATCCAGCAGGCAGAATCTTTTGATATTTGGTATGCAACATTGTAGGGTGGATCTGATTCAAGTTTGTTCAAATCGGCCCCCTGGGTTCATATTTGGGCTCAGTATAGGAGCCTGATTTCGAACTTAGTGCATTTCAGGCAAATTTCTTAAAAAATCTTCTTCTCCAGATCCAGCAGGCAGAATCTTTTGATATTTGGTATGCAACATTGTGGGGTGGATCTGATTCAAGTTTGTTCAAATCGGCCCTCTGCGTTTATATTTGGGCTCAGTATAGGAGCCCAAATTTGAACTTACTGCATTTCAGGCAAATTTCTTTGAAAATCTTCTTCTCCAGATCCAGCAGGCAGAATCTTTTGATATTTGGCATGCAACATTGTAGGGTGGATCTGATTCAAGTTTGTTCAAATCGGCTCCCTAGATTCATATTTGGGCTCAGTATAGGAGCTTGAATTCAAACTTAGTGCATTTCAGGCACATTTCTTCAAAAATCTTCTTCTCCAGATCCAGCAGGCAGAATCTTTTGATATTTGCTGTGCATCGTTGTGGGGTAGATCTGATTCAAGTTTGTTCAAATCGGTCCCCCTGGATTCATATTTGGGCTTACTATAGAAGCCCAAATTCGAACTTAGTGCATTTCAGGCAAATTTCTTAAAAAATCTTCTTCTCCAGATCCAGCAGGCAGAATCTTTTCATATTTGGTAAGCAACATTGTGGGGTGGATCTGATTCAAGTTTGTTCAAATCAGATCCCTGGGTTAATATTTGGGCTCAGTATAGGAGCCCAATTTCGAACTTAGTGCATTTCAGGCAAATTTCTTAAAAAATCTTCTTCTCCAGATCCAGCAGGCAGAATCTTTTGATATTTGGTATGCAACATTGTAGGGTGGATCTGATTCAAGTTTGTTCAAATCGGCCCCCTGGGTTCATATTTGGGCTCAGTATAGAAGCCCGATTTTGAACTTAGTGCGTTTAGGCAAATTTCTTAAAAAATCTTCTTGTCCAGATCCAGCAGGCAGAATCTTTTGATATTTGGTATGCAACATTGTGGGGTGGATCTGATTCAAGTTTGTTCAAATCGGCTTCCTAGATTCATATTTGGGCTCACTATAGAAGCTCGAATTGGAACTTAGTGCATTTCATGCAAATTTCTTAAAAAATCTTCTTCTCCAGATCCAGCAGGCAGAATCTTTTCATATTTGGTAAGCAACATTGCGGGGTGGATCTGATTCAAGTTTGTTCAAATCGGCCCCCTGGGTTTATATTTGGGCTCAGTATAGGAGCCCAAATTTGAACTTAGTGCATTTCAAGCAAATTTATTAAAAAATCTTCTTCTCCAGATCCAGCAGGCAGAATCTTTTGATATTTGGCATGCAACATTGTGGGATGGATCTGATTCAACTTTGTTCAAATCGGCTTCCTAGATTCATATTTGGGCTCACTATAGAAGCTCGAATTCGAACTTAGTGCATTTCAGGCAAATTTCTTAAAAAATTTTCTTCTCCAGATCCAGCAGGCAGAATCTTTTGATATTTGGTATGCAACATTGTGGGATGGATCTGATGCAAATTTGTTCAAATCGGCTCCTTAGATTCATATTTGGGCTTACTATAGAAGCTTGAATTCGAACTTAGTGCATTTCAGGCAAATTTCTTAAAAAATCATCTTCTCCAGATCCAGCAGGCAGAATCTTTTGATATTTGGTATGCAACATTGCGGGGTGGATCTGATTCAAGTTTGTTCAAATCGGCCCCCTGGATTCATATTTGGGCTTAATATAGAAGCCTGAATTCGCACTTAGTGCATTTCGGGCAAATTTATTAAAAAATCTTCTTCTCCAGATCCAGCAGGCAGAATCTTTTGATATTTGGTATGCAACATTGTGGGGTGGATCTGATTCAAGATTGTTCAAATCGGCTTCCTAGTTTCATATTTGGGCTCACTATAGAAGCTCGAATTCGAACTTAGTGCATTTCAGGCAAATTTCTTAAAAAATCTTCTTCTCCAGATCCAGCTTCAGAATCTTTTCATATTTGGTAAGCAACATTGTGGGGTGGATCTGATTCAAGTTTGTTCAAATAGGCCCCCTGGGTTTATATTTGGGCTCCGTATAGGAGCCCAAATTTTAACTTAGTGCATTTCAGGCATATTTCTTAAAAAATCTTCTTCTCCAGATCCAGCAGGCAGAATCTTTTGATATTTGGTATGCAACATTGTGGGGTGGATCTGATTGTGATTCATGAACGTATTTATTTGTAAAGTTGATAGAATCTTAGACAAAATTTGCAGAAAAGATCTACTATAGAAGGGGTGGTATCCAGGGTGAACCGTTTACCCAAATCTAGCAGTACTAATGCATTATTCACACAAATCTCCGTTCAAATTTTATGACCCCTCATTGGAACACACGCATTCAGCTCATTCCAACAAAGGTCATATGCCATGTTTTCGAGACAAAAGAATAAAAATTTTAGTTATTCATGAAATTTTTAGGCAACTGTTGTCTGTTATTCACATTGCTTCATGAAATTTCAGTACTTTTGGAAGTTACCTCAGTAATCAAGGGTTAATTCCCCTTAATTAAATGTCGCCTCTAAAAAACAACCACTTTGCATATCTTACCTTTTTACCAGCATAACTGCCAAAACTTGTCAGCATTCTTCGCAAAAATCGCTATTCAAATTTTAATTTTTGTCTCTTAAACATACATGTACTTATCGCTTGTAAATACCCCATTGGAATGAGCTTTTTGAGCTCATTCCAATGAGAGGTCGCACACCATGCTTTTCGAGTCAAAAAAGCAATTTTTTAGTTATTCCAGAATTTCGTACGTAAAACACAGCCTTATGACTTCACATTAAAATGAGCTCTCTAAGCTTGTTCCAATCAACATTCACGCACTATGTCTTTCACACAAAAAATAAAATTTTCCATTTATTCCGGAATTTTGTTTGCAAGAACACTCTTACCCCCCCCCTCCCCCCCCCCCCCCCCCCCCCCACACACACACACACACACACACACACACACACACAGACACACACATCTAAAAGTTCGGCAGCAAAAAAACAGTTACTTCAATTTTTAAATGCATTATAGGAACAACTTGCCTAATCAAATTTAAATACTTTTGCATCATTCTGTATCTAGAACAAACCATTTACCATATCTTTACGCAAAATTCTCCAGCATCATTCACAAAAAAACACCATTATTTATATATTCACATTTCTGTCTCAAAAATATACCTGATCTTCCCATACCCCTATTGGAATAAGCTGTTTGAGCTTGTTCCAATGATGATAAAAAAACTAATATTTTGGAAAATTTGTGAAAATTTTTGTTTTCTTGCATGCAAATATGTACATGTAGCACATGGAAGATATCCACAGTTGGGGAGAGATGTCCAAGGCTATCTCTTCACATTCCTTGTTTGTGCTTCATGCTAAACCAGTTTGTCTGCAGAGATAAATTTGCTTTATTAAAAATCATTGGAGATTGGCCACACACCAATGATTTTAAATAAAACTAATTTTAGGTAACAAATGTTGAACTTCAAACAAAATCTATCACTCAACCAGTTAATGTTGATGAGGCATGACATGGTGAAGGTGACCTAAAATACTTCTTAGAGTCACTTTGTCAGGTGAGCGATTAAGGCCACGTGGGGCCTCTTGTTTATCTACCTAGATTTTTTTTTTCTAAGCAAAAGCAATCAACTAGGGTCGCCATTGGGAAGAATGTAACAACATAAAATTACCCCAAAAGGCCCCAACCTCAATATCTGGAGGACTTTTTTCATGCCCCAGCAGGCCCCGACCTCTCAAGTTCTCAACATCTGGGGGACTTTTTTTTTAGGCCCCGACCATTTTACTCAAGGCAAGCCCTGATTTAGCTTTCCTATATTACTCCATTTTGGAAATCGCACAATTCTTATTAAACCAAATAGTATCAGACTGTCGTTGCCGGTTTCATTTATTCATAAGTACTGTATTACGAAAAAAAATCTGGTGGGAGATAAGTGAAGTAAATTATACAAGGCAACTTCTTTGAAAACAATGCGTGTGCATTTCATGGAGGATTAGTGTCATTTCGTAAACAGGCATTTCATAGGGAATGGGACAACCTTCCCAGGGACAACCCGCCCCAAGTTTTTCACGTGCTGCAGTTATGAGCTATTTGACTATGATATTGGACTATGATTGGATTATACATGTAAGTAATAACAAATGAACTATTCAGCTGTTATTACTTATAATACGATCATTATTAATTAGCAGACAATAGATTTGTTTATTGGACTTAATTATGATGATATTAAAAGTAATATGAATAATTCCGAATGAATTATTATAATCAGAAGTATCTGTAGTAATGGTGGCTGTGGGTGTCTCATTGATGGATGTTTCAGTGGCCTGACTGTTGTCTCGGACGTGTCCATGGCTTCATCTGAGTCAATGATTGTTATCAGCTTAAAAAGCACATTTATTGTCTTAGTCTTAGATAAAGGAAAAACGATCAATACTGTTATGAATCCATATCACGCTGAAACAACATGTCTGGTCATTTGATTTTTTCGCATCAAACAAATATCATAGAGGGTACCCAACTGAAACAACACAACTGGTCTCTACATGCAACCAATTCAGTATAGAACTATTATTACTTTAATTCAGTCATTCTGGGATGTTTTAATAGGATCACTGTGGAATGTGGATAATTTCCGATAAAATTGGATAATTTTTCGATAAAAAAAGTGAGTAAACATTTTTTTGTTCATTACTATCCCCAAAAACTTTTTCTTCAAAAATCAGAAAAAAATCGGGACAACCCGCCCCAAAAGTGTGACAACCCGCTGGTTGTCCCTGGGGCGGGTTGTTCCTGATCCCATTTCGTATACTGACTTTCGTATACAGAAGAAGACATTTCGTACATATTATCATCACTAGTACACAGGCAAATTATATAGGGTTTTTAAGTATTTTTTATATGAAATAATAGACTGTAAGGTATTATAATCCAATATAAATTATTTTTACATACGGGGTTGTTGTCTTTACTTGGCTCAAGGCAGTCATAACCCCATGTACGAAACGTCGTAGCTTGTGCACGAAACGTCCTACAAGTTTGTGTATGAAACGTCCTAAATTGCTGTGTCCGAAATGTCCAGATCCCTTCCATGGCTGGGCAGAATCACATGATTTTCAAATTGGAGAGGTCTATTCAAAACGTACGTATTGAATATTGAGCTTATGACCGGTATGAGAAGAAAGGAATAAGTCGGATTTATCCAGAGTCAGGACAGTGTCTGTCGGTCTGTGTGTAAGTTCCCGCATGATTGCTATGAGTTTTGAATATATAGGATTTAATCTTATGGGGAGAATATGTAGTATTCCATGCAGGGAGAGTCAATCTGACACGGGTGATTCCGTTCTTCTCACTGAGGAAAGGACTGCACAAAACGATCGGATAAATTGTCTGGGGGGTCGATTTGGTGGCGAGTTTACCAGGAATCAAGAAACACAACCCCGCATTGACATTCTAATTGCAACTTTGCAGAGTTCGATCAAGTTATTCACACATTTTCACTGTATTTAAAACATCGGAATCGGCATCGGTATTGGCCGATTATTAAATTTTTAACATCGGTATCGGTTGATGGTTTGTTTACCATATCGGTTCATCACTAGTCTACATAATGCGAGTTGTAAAACTTCATTCAATAATAAATATTGTTACATTTTGTTTTCTGACCAATCGTACTACTGGGCTTGCCGTGATTATGCAAAAAGTCGACTAATCGTCGGTCGTGCCGATTGATCGACTTTAAATTTGAAAGTCGACTTTTTCGACAATTTTTTACCCCTCCCATGTATAACGACACCACTGCCTTGCCAGAACTTGATCACGCTATATATACCTGATGGGAACTTTTCTGGATGTATAAACGACAGTGGTAGACCATATGGAGGTAAAGGAGGGTGGCCTCAGCCGCCTCCCCCCCCCCCCTCCCCAAGTCCGATTCGAAAATGTTTGCGGTAATTACCTCCCACTTTAATGATTTTTTTTGTTGAAAATATGAAAGTTATTTTCAAGTATTACTGCTCTCGTCATGTCAACAACATGTCCGTATTTTAAAACAACATCGTTTCCAATAACCATTCTTTGCTCATAAATCTTTTATTTTGAACAACACTAAATGAAACTCGCTGCATTTGATGAAATTTCAGTATTTTGCATCACAAAACTAGAGTTGGGTCACTCTTTCGTGTTGGAAATCCGAAAATCACAACGTTTCCCCGCCATTGATAAATTATCGCGAGGGGGGGGGGGGGGGGGACTTTTTTTACATCCTTAATGCCCTTACAGGGTCCAGCAGACTAGTCCTTGTAAGTTGTAAAATCCCTCTCCCTCAGATCAGGCCTAGTTCCTTCTGGCTGCTCACTCTTACGTTTCATCTGAATTTCGGGCGTCGGGATGTATTACTGTTTAACAGTATGACAGATCGATCGACCAACTTAACAGAATATGGTCAACGAAACGTTCATTCCGACGTTCACCAAGCCTTATAATGTGGGAATGATGGATCGTTGATTGTTGACTATGTCACCATGTTATTTGAAATGTACATGGCCACACGCCTGGTTTATACCTATCTTTAGGACCATTCAGCCTATATTGTTTTTAGTCGACCCTTTGTTAAAAAAAAAACGTCAAAAAAAGTCGACTAATCGTCGATTTTTGGGCTCAGATTAATCGACTATGGAATTTCATAATCACGGCAAGCCTACTTATTACTCGCAACATTTGGGCCAAAACAGGGTGTTTAATAAGCATGGACGTTTGTAGATGCATTTCCGCTTTCAGATTTAACATGACACAATCGTTTGCATGTGCATGTGTACTGTTCACACATCATTTTTATGTTTTAATCAGTGTAATGGAATCTCAAACTTTTGCCCGGTAATTTAATCTATTTTCATGAAAAATTAGAGAAGCGTAAAAAACAGAGCCCTCTTGTTTCCAATTTAGAAGCGCAAATGCGACAGGACTCCACAAATGGGCAGCACTGATTGGCAGTTTGTTTCAAGGCAAGTCTTGGCTGCCTGTATAGGCAGCAAAGACTTGCGTAGACACAACTACAATATCATAGAGCATTAAATGTCGCAGAGTTGCAAAAATGTATGAAAAAAACCTCCAGGCCTTTATCTCTTAACCCGCTGAGTATTTTCTAGATATTTTTCATCAAGTCTAGTCATGGCTGCTCAACAGCAGCCATGACTGGATTTGATGAAAAATCAAACTAAGTTTGACTCAAGAAATAATTGGTGAATAAATCCATTTAATTTACAAGGGTGAGATTTGCTTAAATGTGCAAATATTGGACTTAATTCAGACGCAAGAGAAAGCTTGTGAAGGCAGGAGTATCCGCCAGCAGCATGCACTGAGTTAAGGGTTAACTAGTGATGAACCGATTATCAAAACTTGCTATCAACCAATTACCGGTTATTTCTTTGCCGATTCTGATGGCTGAAATAGGAAACTGAAGAAAATCTGCTGGTGCCTGTTATACTACAGAATTTCGTTGATAAATCATCAATTACAAAAGCTTAATACCACATAAGTTCTCAGAGTATGCATATTTTGTGCTGGGCAATATTAGCCAAAAATATTTGCATTTTGGTTGGGGTGTGGGAAACGATTGTCATTATCGATACAATCACATGGTATTGTTCTCGTGAAGATTGTTTTATTCCGGTAAATAGTGTTAATACGGTTTTGTGTAAGGATACAATACACTTGGCTGTATTAACTAGGAATATCCTGAGCACACATACTTTGTGTCTTAAATGAATAATAATTTTGATGTTAACATGTGTTGCAAAATCGTATGTCGCATGGTTTACACGTATGTCGGTATGTATTATTTGATGCTGCTTTTTCACCTTGTTACCTCCCCCTGATGTGTTTCTCTAATGTTTACATGAACTCTACAATCTTTGGGAAATGGTGGCGATCTCGTACCGATTGCAGTTGGTAAATTCTGTAATATCTCTCATCTGCAAATCCCTAAATTTTCTGCTGTACACTACACACGTTTTTACTGGGGAAACTTTATTGAAATGGCCAGATATCAAAGGGATTTTTAATAGTCCGGTGTGTCAAATATAGAATAACCGGAAACTGCCGTTGTCATAATCAGCCGATGCTCATAACCGCCGGTTCCGTTTGCCGTTTACCATTATCAGTTCATCACTAGGGTTAACAAACTTTCAGTTTAAAAATTGACTTTTGAATTTGTATTTTTAGCTCAACTTTGACGAAGTCAAATTTGAGCTATTGTCATGGCCCGTCGTCCGTCGTCCGTCTGTCCGTCTGGCCGTCTGTCCGTACGTCAACAATTGGCTATGGCTCGGGCTAGAGGTCATATTTATGAACCGATCTTTACGAAACTTCTTGTGTACCTTTGTTATGACCCTGGGACGGGAACGAGTGTTTTTAGGTGTGGTCCGAAATTCAAGATGGCTGCCAGTGGCCATTTTGTACCGATGATGCAAAAATCAGTTTTTTGTACAGAACTTCTGTATGAAAGTTCTGATTTGAATAAAGTTTTGTATAAATGTTTAGTACCATGGGATACATCACATATAATACGGGTTTTTTTCTCGTGCGTAAATTATGCAAATTAAACTGACTTTGATTTATTTAGTGTTACTTTCAGAGCTGTAAGTGCCAAGCTGCTATGGCTCGGGCTAGAGGCCGTATTTATGAACCGATCTTTACGAAACTTCTTGGGTACCTTTGTTATGACCGTGGGACGAGAACGAGTGTTTTTGGGTGCGGTCAGAAATTTAAGATGGCTGTCAGCCACCATTTTTGTACCGACGATGCAGAAATCTGTTTTTTTGTACAGAACTTCCATATGAAAGCTCTGATTTGAATAATTTTTTGTATGAATGTTTAGTACCATGGGATACATCACATATAATACGGGTTTTTTTCTCGTACGTAAATTGTGCAAATTAGACTAATTTTGATGTTTTTTGGGGTTACTTTCAGCACTGTAAGTGCAAATGCCAATACGGCTCGGGCTAGAGGCCGTATTTATGAACCGATCTTTTACGAAACTTCTTGGGTACCTTTGGTATCACCGTGGGATGAGAACGAGTGTTTTTGGGTCCGGTCCGAAATTCAAGATGGCCGATGGCAGCCATTTTGTACAAAATTAGGTGCAATCAGATTTTTGCACATAACTTTCCATATGAAAGCCCTGATTTGAATAATTATTTTGTGTGAATGTTTAGTACCATGGGATGCATCACATATAATACGGTTTTTTTTTCTCGTGCAGAAATTATGCAAATTAGATGAACTTTGATTTTTTCAGTGCCACTTACACACAGTAAGTACACATGTCAATACGGCTCAGACTAGAGTCTGTATTTATGAACTGATCTTCACGAAATGTCTTGGGTACCTTTATTATCACCTTGGGACGAGAACGAGTGTTTCTGGGTGCGGTCTAAAATTCAAGATGGCTGCCAGTGGCCATTTTGTACCGAAATTAGGTCTAATCAGTTTTTTGTACACATCTTCTATACAGCTCAGACTAGAGGCCATATTTATGAACCAATCTTTACGAAACATCTTGGGGTACCTTTGTTATCACCGTGGGATGAGAGCGAGTGTTTTTGGGTGTGGTCCGAAATTCAAGATGGCCACCAGCAGCCATTTTGTACCAAAATTAGTGCAATCAGTCTTTTGTATAGAACTTCTGTATGAAAGTTCTGATTTGAATAAATTTTTGTATGAATGTTTAGTAACATGGAATACATCACATATTGTAAGGTGTTTTTTTTCGTGCCGAAATTATGCAAATTAGATGAACTTTGATTTATTCAGTGCTATTTACACAATGTAAGCACACATGTCAATACGGCTCAGGGTAGAGGCTGTATTTATGAACCGATCTTCACAAAACTTCTTGGGTACCTTTGTTATCTCCTTGGGATGAGAATGAGTGTTTCTGGGTACGGTCCCAAAATTCAAGATGGCTGCCAGTGGCCATTTTTGTACCGAAATTAGGTCCATTCAGTTTTTTGTCACAAGTTCTATACAGCTCGTATTTATGAACTGATCTTCACAAAACTTCTTGAGTACTTTTGTTTTCACCTTGGAACAGGAACGAGTGTGTTTTGGGGTGCCTTTGTTATCACTGTGCTATGAGAACAAATATTTTGGGGTTCAGTCAGACCCACTCTGGGACTCAAAGATTTTTTCTAGTTCAGCATCTGACTGTCACCACACCTTTACAATACTTTATCTATACATTTGTTACAGGCAACGGTCAGTATTCATGTACAGACCGTTACAATACTTTATATGTACCTTTGTTATCAGGTCATTACCTAGATGTTTGTCATTGCTGTGTCACATACTATACATGTACATGTCTTTGTCTTGACAAGTTGAGCTACAGTGTCATTGACACTTTCATTTGTATTTTACAGAAGAAAGCAAGATGAATAGATGGGGAATGGGCACAGTGAATCAAGAGGGTATGATGGGAAGTACAGGTGGACAAGGAGGTCGATTTTCCGACATGGACTGGAATTCTGGTAGTAACAAAATGCAAGTTGGTAGAGGTAGTAACTATGGTTTTGATAATGAACGTACAGGAGGAATGAATAGAGGCACTGATGATATGTATTCCATGGGAGATAGTAGGAGTGACATGAATAGAAGTAGATTTTCTGGTGTTGACAGAAGAGAAACAGATAACTATCGTAGAGATGATGATTATTCACATGTACGTGATTATGGTTCAGCACTGAAAAGCACATATGCTGATGTGGAACAAGACAGATTTGGTAACAGGGATGAAAGGTATGTAGCTGGTATGAATGATAGGGTTGACAGAAGAAAACCTAGTAGGCTTGATATAGGTGACGAGCGTGATGATAGGTTGGGATACAAGCAAACTTCAGCTTTCAGTAATAGAAATGAGATGGGAAGATTCAGTGATGATATTACAGATCGAGGAATGGGAAGAAACCAGATGAGTGACAGAAGCAGAAGCATGGATGATGGTGGAATGATGAGTATGAGTAGAGGTATTAATGACAATAACAGAGTTAGAGGGTTGGATGGTATGGCTAGAAAACGAGGTATGGACAGTATCAACATGAACACGAGAAATGATGATAACATGTACAAGAATCGAGGCATGGACAGTAATATGAATCGGGGCATGGATAGTAACATGAATCGTGGCATGGATAATATGAATCTGGATAGAGGTATGGATATTCAAAACATAAATAGAGGATATGACAGTTTGAGTGTCAATAGAGGTATGGATAGCATGAATGCAAATAGGGGAGTGGATACCATGAATCGAAATATGGACAGCATGAGCAGAGGAATGGGAAGTGGTATGCTTGATCGTCGTGGAGATTTTAATCAAAATGAAATGAGCATGAATATGCAGGGGAGAGGTGGTATGGCCCCAACAGAGTTATGGGGGAGCAAATATGCGGAGTGCCAACATGGATTCCCGTGGATTTCAGTCCTCATCAGTATCCAATATAAAACAGACGCAACATGGATGGCCAACGCATGATGTCTGATGACAGAGAAATGATGTCCAGTGATGGCTATGCAGGTGCAGCTAAGAGGCCAAGAATGAATCAGGTATAATTGTGTTTCTATATCTTCTTTTGAAAATTTGGCTTAGTAGCAGTTTATATTAAAATTCAGTTTGTCTTTCCTGTAATTTAAGCAGCAGACCTGTGAAATTTCCGACATTTTTAAAATATTTGTATTAGGTGTAGCAGTGATTTATGTAGTGAAGTGTCTCCCAATCTTTTGGATGTGCAAATTTTCTGTTTTACCCCCAAACGGTCAGTTGTTTGTCCAAAAAGGAACTGTTTGTCCTTGATATTTTGTTTTAGCTTTAAATGTTTGGAAGAACATACAAAACAAAAAGAAATAAAATGACATCCATGTAGTCCATGTGAGGACTTGGCAAACTGAAAATTGAGAGATATCATTGCGAACAAAATCACTGGATTTCATTGTTGCACAACCACCCTAATAGAATTACTTGACTAGAATATTAAATCCTTACTTACTGATGTGCAGTAGATGCAAGTATATTTAGAACTTAACCTGCCATTGTAAATACTGGTATTGTAGTATGTGAAAAGGACGACAAAAAAAGAGCTGAATGTCATTATTCTCTTTAATTTTTTTTTAGCCTTTTTACATTTACGTGCATCCACCCCATGTAATTTACAAATTAAGCAGTTAAAAAAAAATATTTTTATAAAACTGTCAATAGAAGCATATCATTTGACCCCACTTTGGAATGAGCTCATACATTGGTATGGTTTTATGGAATTTATTAAAAAATAAAATAAATTAATACATTAAAAAAAAAAACAACAAATTTTTATACCATGTGCATTGGGTATAGGGTGAAGAAAGACAACATGGAAACCTGTAGTGCTGGCTATACAAATATAAAAAAATGCTTCAGAAAGCCATGATTCGGACTTGTACACCACTCTGGCAGAAAATTCTCTGAAGAGATTCCATTTGATTCCCAGCTAAATCTTTCCTGTGTTGCGACTACTGGAAGATTGATTTTTTAATACAAAATTCATGTAACCATTATTCTTCATC